>JACEHZ010000392.1:600000-772166 GCA_017893485.1 Hemerocallis citrina | reverse complement strand
GGAACCACGCAACGCGATTTGGGGAAACGCGACCAGCAGAGGAGAGAAGGGACCAATGAGCGCCAAGGATCTGCTGAGGGCCACGAACTCTCCGGAGAGAACCTCCGATGGGGAGAACTTGGATCGCCAACGAAAGGGAGGAGAGAAAAAAAGGGGATCTGGGTCGGAAGCTTAGGACGAGCTGAACAAGATTAACGAAAGGAGGATGGGGAAATGAGACGAGGAATGGCCGGATCTGGGGCTGGAATGACTGAGGATAGAGCGGTTTTCAAATCGCCAGAGGAGAGATCCCTCCTCTACTCTTTTATTTTAATAAATGGAATGATTTTCCAGTTCATTTCAAATTTCAAAATAAATAGAGAGGGAACGTGAAAATATGAATATGCCTCTCTGTAATCAACTCCATTAATAATTTATCTAGCTAAAAACTCTATTTAAAATTTGATAAAAATAATATTCATCCTTTTGCTGCCTTTTATGACTGAAATGTTAACCGGATTTATTAATATGTTTTCTTTATTTATCCTGTCAGACTACCCCAAAAAAATTATACAGTCAGATTGATTTATCAATGATGTTTTGGACCAAATCATGCGCCCCCCCCCCCCCCCCCAAAAAAAATAATAATAAATAGATTAAATAAAATAAAATTAAAACTGCAATTCAGTGACAACACACCAGATATGATCAATAGAATTACCAGGCCTGATCAATTTTTACAGACAAACAAACAACATTCTGCCCATGAACATTCAAATCTGCATCTCTTACTGCATTCAGTTCATAATAACAAAAAGACAGAAATATTTAACATACACTTAGAAAACTGCTGCCTTTTTTTTGCAGACAAGTAGATACATTGGTGGACTTACAACTATTACAACAACTATTACAGAACTATATATCTGAAGCATTCCTTCGAGTAAAAGTCTTTATTTGAGTATGCTAATAATTCAAAGAGTTGTTACGCATCTTGCCAGCCATTCCTGCGGGCCCTTTGCTCCCAGATGTAAGTGATCCTCCGCTCCTTTGTCAGTGCTGCCTCTGCCCTTTCTCGGGCCTCCTCACAAGTCTCTGTTGCTGCATTGCACTTCTCAGCTTCTTTCTGGTACTGAGAAGCCAACCTTTTGGCCTCGACTAGGGTCACGTTCATGTGGTGCGTGTGTTCTTCTGCCACGGCTTCTTGAAGCCGTAGCTCCTCTGTGAGGAGATCAACAAATTGCTTCTCCATCTCCTTGTTGAGTTCTGGGTCGTGCTTCCCACAATCTGATGCGCAATTAAAATATATGAGAATAGGGGGGGAGGGGGGGGGGGGGGGGGGGGGGGGGGGGGGGGTGGGGGGGGGGGGGGGGGGGTATGCCATAGGGCACACTAAAAGCCCATTCTCTGCCACGAAAATTTACGATCTTCATATCATTAAACATAGAGCGAAAGAAAATTACTAGATTTGAATATGTTTTGCCCATTAATCATGAGGTTGCTAAATGAACGGTTTTTCAGTAATACAACTATTGCGATCATTATATACATTGGCAAAACACATTCAACTTTGATAATATTTCATCCTCCTAGGTTTTATGACATAACAAACACTTCAAAACAGTGTGGATCTAGTAAGCACTAATACTTCCAAATGCCAACGTACCCGTGTTGGGTGTATATCGGGTGCCGATACTCCGGAGCACCCAATTTTTTTAATGCATTTTTCGCAACTTTAAACACAATTATGTTTAGATAATTGCATGGGATCCTAGAGTAATTTCAAAAGTTTATTGTTTACAATTATGCTCAAACACAAAACAAGTCTACCCAAAGATTTGATAGTTAGATTATCATTTCTTTTCTCCAAAATGCTCATAATTATAATGTATTCTTATAGTTCTATGAAATTGTTTAAATGTTTGCATTTTTAACAAGAAAAATATTTTTATATCCATAAATGTAATATAAATTATTTTATATATAATGTACCAACCAATATACCCGTATCCTACTTTTTGTAAAATCACGTATCCCCATACCCATGTCGTGTCGTACCCACACCCCGTACCCGTGCTTCATAGGTGCGGATCATGCATTTAGGAGGGGGTAGGATTTTTTTAAGGTGCCATAGGAGAAAATTTCCTCCTATGCTACATTTCCTTCCGTTTTCTCAATATATATATATATATATATATATATATATATATATATATATAACATAAAAAACTAAAGAGCTGTTATGGAGGTCCTAAGTCCTAACTTGTTTTTACTCAATATAAATAAATAAACAAACAAGAATACAAGGGTCAAGTCAAGAACATGATGCGACTTGAACCATCAAACTATATCTTTAAGAAAGGAAAGGGCTCACAGCATAGCTTCAGACTGAGTCAAAAGTTGCAACTTGTTTAAACTTACGGTGTAGAATGTATTAAAACCACATACAAGTTGGTGCACAAGGTTTACAAATGTTGAAAGGTTTAGGTTTTCAAATCAGACAGCCGAAAACATTGAAATAAAGCTACTTCATTAATTCTACTAGTCGATTTGCAGTAACTTATATAATCTAAATTTAAACTCCATTATTGAATTCGGTATAAGAATATGTCATCAAATCCTCCTTTCAGAACGTCTAAATATGCATTAATATAGTTCTGCAGGTGTGCAGATGGGGTGAGTTGGTGATGAGCACATCTTTTCTGTTTAGTTTATATCAGTAACATTTTTGTTTCTGGCAATTATAGCCATATGTAATCTTTTTTTGTATTTTTTTAGATTCTGAGAATATTTTGAGATTTGTTTCAAGATGTATTTGAGCCTATTTAAAGGCCTTGAGATTAATGAGAAAGTATGTCATTATTGATTAAAAAAATCTGTGTTGAGTTTTGCTCTTCCTCCTCTTTTGTGTGATACAATTGAGATCCAAATTAGGGTTTGTGATAAATCCTAATCTAATTTTAGAGTTAGTGATTAATTCTAAAATCTATCCCCAAATTAAAATTCCCCAAATACAAATCCCTAACATTAATTTCCCTAATCCCCAAATATCTAAACCCTAATCACATTCCCCCCACATACAGCCGCCACCTTCTCCCTTCTTTCTTCTCCTTCCTTCGTCATCTCCCGATCCCGTTCTACACCCACTTCACAAAATCCCTAACCCACTATCGAATCCATCTCCCAACCTTCGTCCTCTTCCTCGACCAACAGCCAGAGCTCCAAAGCACCCATCCCCCAGTTCCGTCGCCCCCGACCCGCCCTACCACCGCTTTCGCCCACGCCCCGTCACCGCGACCAAATCCCTCACCCAAACGCCGTCGCCCCTTCTTCCTTACTCACCCCGTCGAAATCCCCTTCGTCGTCAACCTCGAAATCCCCCATCGTCGTCGACCTCCGACCCTTCCCCTCATCGATTTCGCCGTCATCCTCCCCTTCTCCGTCCCCCACCTCGCCTGCATCCAATACCCTGGTCCCCCCTCGTCGCCAGTCAGCAACCAACGGCAGCACTGCCCTCGTCGGCCCGATTGCAGCCCGACAGCCACCAGCAGCTCGAGTAGTCGCCACTTCGATTGCTGCAATTGTTCTTCGCATTCGGTATACTCTTTCCATTCTTAATATTTGTGTTCTACTGCCTTATCATCTAGTCTATTATCTGATTTACCTGTCGACCACAAAATAATTGAGATTGAGTGTTCCACATGCTTGAATAGAGTACGAATCGGTATTGAATTTCTTACTTGCTAAAACACGTAGGAATTTAATTGTTGATCGTAAGATTGAATTATTAATTGGGATTGTTAGCATAATTCAGTTCTTGAAAATCCATCCAACCAATTAATTGTTTAAAATTCCTGACTTTAATCCGCATAACGTGTTGGTAAAATTAACCCATTAAAATTCTTGGAAATTCTCTATTTTAGGATTGGTTTTACATCATTTTGGTATCAGAGCCAGGTTCTTAAAATCCTAGTTCTTGCATCGTAGGCATTATTTTTTGCATTCATTTAGGATTGTTTAGTCTTTTATTTTATTTGTCTTTTTTATTTTAGGTCATTTCAGATTCATTAAAAAAATAAAAAAAAAATAAAAAAAAATTAAGACACACACGACCCCTAGTTTCCACTTTTGGTGAATGCGTCTTCGCAGCACCATCACAGATCCTGAAGAGCCTTTCCTATCCCTTCCCAATCACCCAATTAGGAACCCTAGACTTCCCAGACCTGAAATGGACAACCCTGATATCTCCGCTACCCTAGCTGCCATCCAAGCAACTCTTGCCAATATCAATCAGAGGCTTGAGAAAGTGGAGTTAAATCAAACCATTGTCCCTGAGCTTCATGCCCATCGTCAGATCCCTCAAGGGAATGTTCATGACGATCGACGTCAAGAACGTGACCCTGACGAACAGTACAAAAAGAACGTTAAGGCTGACGTTCCCCAATTTGAAGGCCACATGGAACCCCAAGTTTACCTCGATTGGATCCGTGCCATGGACCACTACTTTGTGTGGTTTGACATGAGCGAAGCCCTTAAAGTTAAATTTGCCACTATAAAATTAACGGGTAAAGCTCAACAACATTGGACCAATCTTGAACATGCCCGCAGAGGCCGAGGCCTGGCACCCATAGCCACTTGGGAGGCCATGAAAGAGAAGCTCACTGAGAAATATGTACCGTTATCGTTCCACACCCGATTGCTAGATTCGTGGAACCTACTGTATCAAGGAAGTAAATCTACACAAGAATATGTTGATAAATTCGATGACTTCCTTATTCGGTGCAATGCATTAGGTAAAGAGAGTGAAGAACAAACTCTCTCTAGGTTCAGAGCTGGACTACGAGCTGACCTTAGGAACGAGCTAATTCATAAAAATGTGGACTCAATAGCAGCAGCCTACGCTCTAGTCCTCGATATGGATTCCCTTAAAGCTAGTTCTCATTACAAGTTCAGCGATTTGATGGATCATTCCTCTAGAATGAATCCTCCTGACCCCTCTAGACCTGAGCACTCCTCTCCTCAGTACCCTAACAAGTCTTACCCAAATAAACATACTTCAAATTCCTATCCACTTAGAAATGCCAATACGGGTAAGAACACTGAAAGAGACTATTCTAAGATTGATCCTCTCACTAAGTGCTATAAATGTAAGGGATAGAGTCATGTTGCTGGCAACTGTCCTAGTCCAAGTAGGATCAATATAGTAGAGGGTACCGCAGTCATCGCTGATGAGCCCGACAATGAGTTTACCTATGAACCTAATATAAGTGATGACTTTGATGAAAAAGAGGATGACCAGTCTCTCAATTGTATTCAGCCTGTTCAGTCACCTCCATTGAGTATACCTGAGTCACTCATTCCTTCCCAAGTCACCTGGCAACCCATAGATTTTACCCCTGTGTTAGAACATCACAGAGTCACAGAGTCTGCACCCACATTTGCATATAACATTCATGACTTGCATAGAGAAATTTCCAAGGAACTTAATGAGAATAATTTTAACTACAAGTTAATAGCAGATACTAGAAGGAAATTTATAACTTTTGATATTGGTGACGAAGTGATGGTTCGGATTCATCCGGAACGATTTCCTGTGGGACTCGTTAAGAACTTGAACATACGTGCTGCAGGCCCATTTAAGATTCTACATGCAATCAATGATAGTACCTATGTCGTTGACCTTCCTGAAGGTTTTGGCATAAGTAAGACTTTCAACATTGAGGATTTAGTACTTTATGAAGGCTCAAAATTTAACCCTAGAAATTTTCTTATAGATGAGCCTATCCTGCAGCCTAATGGTGAGATTCCCCCATTACCTCCACTACCAGATACTACTTACCCATCGACAGAAGAATTGGATAATATTTTAGATGATCAGATAATCTCTACTAGAGATGGTGGCATGCACAAGTATTTGGTGAGGTGGAAAAACAAACCAAAGTCAGATGACACTTGCAGTGATCGTGAGGGGCTCCCGCAGCTGGATCCAGATTTTTTGGAGCACCATGACAGGATCACTGGTTTTGACTCGACTGGGTCGAGCTCTCTCCCACCCGGAGAGAATAATGAGAACATCTTTTCTGTTTAGTTTATTTCAGTACCATTTTTGTTTCTGGCAATTATAGCCATATGTAATCTTTTTTTGTATTTTTTTAGATTCTGAGAATATTTTGAGATTTGTTTCAAGATGTATTTGAGCCTATTTAAAGGCCTTGAGATTAATGAGAAAGTATGTCATTATTGATTAAAAAAACCTGTGTTGAGTTTTGCTCTTCCTCCTTCTCTTTTGTGTGATACAATTGAGATCCAAATTAGGGTTTGTGATAAATCCTAATCTAATTTTAGAGTTAGTGATTAATTCTAAAATCTATCCCCAAATTAAAATTCCCCAAATACAAATCCCTAACATTAATTTCCCTAATCCCCAAATATCTAAACCCTAATCACATTCCCCCCACATACAGCCGCCACCTTCTCCCTTCTTTCTTCTCCTTCCTTCGTCATCTCCCGATCCCGTTCTACACCCACTTCACAAAATCCCTAACCCACTATCGAATCCATCTCCCAACCTTCGTCCTCTTCCTCGACCAACAGCCAGAGCTCCAAAGCACCCATCCCCCAGTTCCGTCGCCCCCGACCCGCCCTACCACCGCTTTCGCCCACGCCCCGTCACCGCGACCAAATCCCTCACCCAAACGCCGTCGCCCCTTCTTCCTTACTCACCCCGTCGAAATCCCCTTCGTCGTCAACCTCGAAATCCCCCATCGTCGTCGACCTCCGACCCTTCCCCTCATCGATTTCGCCGTCATCCTCCCCTTCTCCGTCCCCCACCTCGCCTGCATCCAATACCCTGGTCCCCCCTCGTCGCCAGTCAGCAACCAACGGCAGCACTGCCCTCGTCGGCCCGATTGCAGCCCGACAGCCACCAGCAGCTCGAGTAGTCGCCACTTCGATTGCTGCAATTGTTCTTCGCATTCGGTATACTCTTTCCATTCTTAATATTTGTGTTCTACTGCCTTATCATCTAGTCTATTATCTGATTTACCTGTCGACCACAAAATAATTGAGATTGAGTGTTCCACATGCTTGAATAGAGTACGAATCGGTATTGAATTTCTTACTTGCTAAAACACGTAGGAATTTAATTGTTGATCGTAAGATTGAATTATTAATTGGGATTGTTAGCATAATTCAGTTCTTGAAAATCCATCCAACCAATTAATTGTTTAAAATTCCTGACTTTAATCCGCGTAACGTGTTGGTAAAATTAACCCATTAAAATTCTTGGAAATTCTCTATTTTAGGGTTGGTTTTACATCAGTTGGTGGAGTGGGAGTGGGGATGAAATGAATTTAGCAGCCACAACTAATATATTTTAGGTCCTTTACATGTCTTAGTTGAGGGCCTCCTTTAAGTGCCACAGACCTCATCTATATGATTGATGTCTGTATATCAACAATGAGATCCATAACACTTCAAGAGAGAACCACACTTACTGGTTGCTGCATGAGTAAAACATGTTCAAATCATGCAATTTTTTGTGGATATATATTTTATAGCATGTATTCCAAAGTGAACGGAATGGACCTTCCTAAATTGATTTCTAATCATGTAAGTCAGGTGCCCATGACAAAACTAGATGTGCATTTCAAATGAGCTAGATAATCCCAACAGAAAATCCATTTCATTCGTCATGATTTATGTAAGAAGTCAACCAATTTGGATGATCTAAATTGTTCACTTATATCTATATGCCGCAAAATAGTATGTCTTACAAATCTACATAAAATTAAAGAGAGAACTTTTGTTCATGATCTAGGTAATCCAAATAGAAATTCCATATCATTCCATATGATCTACAAACCCTTTGAAAAAGTAATGAAACACTAGTATGTTAAGCATTTCTAACTCAAAGATCATGAGACGTCTTTACTTATGTTTCTTATAACCTCTCATTTTACGACCACTTCCTGCATGGATAAGCATCCACAAAACACACCTAATGCATGGCAAGCATGTTTTATACCACCTGATATTACATGCTCAGACGAAATTGGGCAGGTAGGTCAAGACGAAAAACAATGCAAATCATCAGCAGGGAATCCCACCATTGAGTTTAAAGCCTATTTAAAGAAGCAGTTTTGTGAAGGAGTATTATGCCTATGGTGAATTTGTGTCTACTTACGCAATAGGCTCAGTGAGAACTCCAGGTGAGTTACGCCCAAATAGTTGGAACAAGATTTAACTAAAGGGTCAGACCGAAAGCTTACATCAAAATATGATGAACAAAAGAAAATGAATAAACGAACAAATAAAATTCAGGATCGACATAATGAAGATCAACAAACAAAAGGACCCACAAAGATGCTCTTCCTTTAAATACGTACTCAAAACCAAAAATTTTAATGCCTCAATCTGCAGATAGCTATGTTCCTAGTGTGGTAAATGGTAATCATATCTTGGATGGTGATCATCTGTGCAGCTGTGTTATCTCAGGTATGTGCCCTTATATGTATAATTGAGGCACCCACTTTGATGTATGCATTCAGCACCCCACAGCTCATTCACGTTGCACAGATTCAATAAGGCACATTGAGGTGCACGCGGCACAGAGAAGCATGTTCCTCAACACCATATTGGATCTATTTGTCATGAAATCACTACCGGATAAAGTAGAAGTTTAGATATTTGATTTCTTCCACAATTTCAACCACGGCCTAATCTGATGATTCTGATCAAGGGTTTACTAAATATCAATAATGAGATCTAGTATTGGCGATATTTTCAATCTTCATTTACAGCCACACCGAATGGTAGGAAAATATGCATTTTTGTTGCCCTCTTTTTCATTCAATAACAGATCTTTTTGTCTTCCTGTGTTCTTCCTTTTGACATTTATACCTCTTAACTTTTTGTATTACCTTTTTTCGAACTGTTACTCTACATTTACTTCCATCATAGACATGCCTATGTGCAACAGTGATTTCATAGAGAAGAGAAAGAGAGAAGGATTAAAAAAGGAAGAGAGGGGAAAAGATAAAGGAGAAAACCGCGAAAAAAGTAGTAGTTTAATATGATAATTATAAAACAAAATTAGCTGCTAGTTAAATAGTTTGATTAATAATTATAATTATCAGAAAGTGTGCCTTGCACCTTATGCGAGCCTAGCGCTTCAGATATGAATTGCACCTCATGCCCATAACTACATTAGTTTACATATGTTGAAGAGACAACATGGCGCAAAGAGAAAGAAAAGAGACAAAAAATAAAATTGCAATAGTGCAAGCGGAGTTCAAACCTGACACTGATAGGTTCAGAAGTCCTGGAAAAGAAGAAGTAAAAACAAAAATCAGAGGCAGTAGACAAAGTGTTGTGACCAGAATAGAAAACCAGAACTTCTAAGACCCCATGCAGCAATAAGAATAGCATAAAGAAATGAGCATAAAAAATTAACTTCAATATAATCAGTAAAGAAAAAAATTCATTTACAGGACAGGACAAGAATAAGGCCTTCATCTCGATTCTCAAGTATTTAGGATCAACTACATAGACCTTTTCTCTGTTTCATCCTTTTTAAGGTTCACTTCCTTGGTTTCATTAGCAACAATCATATCTTTTCTTACAACTCCATCCAAAATTAATCTTGGTCCAACCTCATCCTATTAGTACTTTCAGGTATCAACTGTAAACCACAGCTCCTCTAATATTTTGTATCCAGCTGCTTACACTACACATGCCTGACCTAACTCAACCAAAATTATCCATGTTCTACTCATTCAACCCTAACTTCCTCATAGTATTGTCATTCCATCCACCATAAGTTATCTGTAAATGTACAGCATTTCAATTAAAAAATGAAATGGGGTAAAAAAATCTAAGACATGAAATGTAAAATAGAGCAACCAAATTATGTGGACACTATCATTCAATTCTGATCGCTTTTGTTGGTTTTGTTAATTGCTGAATAATGAAACACAGGGAGGCTCTGCTTCACTGATTCGATCAAAAAATCACTTGGGCACTCAAATGATACTTCAAACTGATGGTTAGCTGCTTCAATCACTTGACCGTGGTTATATGGCACTATCAATGCATTAATTATGAACCAAATGATTGAGTGGATTTTTGCAGTACGTAATGTAAAAGGACATATCTGCATGTAAATATAGGTGTTTCTCCAAGCCATGTACAATATGTTAGATCTAACACATAAATAAATTAAATTTCAGTAACTAAACAATACTAAAAACAGTGAAACAAAGGATTTGAGTTAAAGAAATCGGCATATCAAAGGTGAGGTGTGTTTTTTTATCTCTACCCTAGGACTCGTGTCAACCGACATGCGAGGCTTTTGTTGGCAATACCACTCCCTAGTGTTACAACCCCCAACCAAACCAATCCCAAGCCTTAATCTCCTCTTGGTACGAACAAAAGGAAGACAAAATTGACCCAGTCTAACTCCTTCAAATGCTCAGCTTATAGTGTAAAACAGAGAGAAAAGAGAGATGGGAATTACTAATTTCTCTCCTTTCTTGGTGTGTACAGAACTGAAATGGGTTTCTGTATATGAAGGAGTGGGAAGCTTCTACATTGGCTGGACATAGTTGTTGAGGAAGAGTTATTAATGCTTCATATGCATGCAAGCGCATCATAATAGTACAAGTGGTTGTTCAAATTTCAAGGCAGACAGAGAGGTAATTGGTTGCATTCCTTTGTAAATAAGTAATTCGCCCGTTTTTAATGGCTTATAGAATTTATCTCCCATCTCGCTCTTTATCTTACACAATAAGCTGAGTATTTAGAGTTAGACTGGATTGATTTTGTCTTTCTATTGTTCTTGCCAAGAGACGATTGTGGCTTGATTGGGAGGTTATAGTACCACTAGGGAGTGTTTTACTATCAAAAACCTCTCATGTTGGCGACAAGAATTTCTTAGGGTAATAAATACACACCTCAACTTACACGCCGCCACTTTGACAGGCCGATTTCTTAAACTCAAATCCTTTGCTGATTTGATTTATTCACTATTCTTATTATCATGTAGTTGCCAATTAAAAGTATTTAAGCATTAGACCAACATAATAGAGTGTCACCATTGTCACATATATATACTTGATACATATGTCACATTTTAAGACTGATCATTTAGAAAAGGTGAATCACCCATGTGCAGCTCACCATCTTTAGCCAATTTTGACCAGACCACATACATGTATATTTCTACTTCTGAAATCTCGTTTCAACACTTTGGGGTATAAAGCATATGGAACAATAGAGCATTTCTTTACTCCAACCATAAAATCATATACCATAAAGCACTCTAAATTGCCTCGTCTTCCAAAAATATAAATCAATCTACTCGATTTCCAATAAGAAATATGCGCTCCTTACCTTGTGCCTTCTACCAATAAACTTCAACTAACAACCACATCTAACACTGATGTACATTTCAAGAGTTGAGATCTAAAAGTGAAAAAACAGAACCTAGGTTTGTTATAATAATAAAAACAAACCCACAAAAGATAGGTATTAAGGATGTCCTTATTTTACTTCCTCGCACACGAAAAAAAAAAAAAAAGTAGTGCATGAACGTCACCCTTTCAAATCATGTTCTCCATTAACTTCCAAAATGTTTTCACTTATTCAATTTTTCAAGACAAAGTAACCTAGATGGATTCAAGCCACTTCCATTCTCCAAATTCACAGGCCAAATCACCACCAACATCAATTCAAATTCTCAAACTTAATCCAAAGACCCAAATCAAGCTTCCCTCCATGCAACGAAAACCCAATACACGATTTCATCCTAGATCTACCACTAACCTCAAAAGTTAATTCATTAACCATTTTGCCAAAAGGAAAAACAAGATGGGGTTTCTTCAATCTCCTCATACTATCAAAATACACAGCCAATTCAACAAAACTCCTAAAATGCAGATCTACATCCAATTCCAACCAAACAAGTGCAAGGGCCAGAAATGAAGATCTAAACTGCGAAATAACAAGTAGAAGAAGAAGAAGAAAGAATACCAGGTGCAATCTTGTGAAGAGAGAGAGGAGGTGGGCAATCGCAATTGCAGGGAGCGCAGGATGCAGAAGATGAGAAAGTTTTATCTCCGAAACCTTTCTTGTATCTCCAATAGAGTGCAGGGCCTGAGACGCAGAGAGCTGAGGCCACCGCAAAGATGACAAGGCAGCATCTCAGACAAGTACCTGAACGCCTACTTGACATCCTTATTCAGATTTCTCTATCTTATTTGTTTCTCTCACTAGTTCTTGATTGATTTAGTTTGTTTGGGATTAGATCTGATCTGATTCTGATCTCATCGGAATTTGTATGGATAAATAAAGTCTTTGTTTCCAGTGAAAACTTAGGACTCAAAATTCAACGTTTCGCTGAGTTAGTCCCCACTGGTCGGGCTTGAGGGGCTTGGTGATGCTAACGCGGAGTGGAGAGTTGATTATGGTGAGTGACAAAGAAAAGGTTTTAGATCTGGAAAGAGTTTGGTGTTTTTAGGACACAATTTTGCTACCGAGAAATGCAGACTTAATTGTTTGGTGTAGGACCAAATTTGAAAATATTTGCAAAAAAAATGATAATGGCCAAAATATTTGTAACTAAGAGCATCCACAGTCGTTTGCTTTATTGCCATTTTTTCCATTTTTATTCTACTGTAGCGCTCGCAGTCGTTTGCCATTTTGCCATTTTTTGGCAAAAGCGCTACAGTAGATACGGAGATATAGCAATCGAAATAGCAATATGCATATTATAGCGGACGAAACATGATGTTTCGTCTGGATTATTTTATTATTTTCTAAATTGGTCGGACGAAACATGATGTTTCGTCCGAATTAAAATAAATTAAATAAACCGAAAAAAATAACAGTCCAGTTTGAGACGAAACATGATGTTTCGTCCCAATGTTTCGTCCGAATTAAAATAAATTAAATAAACCGAAAAAAATAACAGTCCAGTTTGAGACGAAACATGATGTTTCGTCCCAATCCCATTTTAAAAAACATGAGTAAATTTTAATTTTTTTTTGTAATTATTTAAGTTGATTTTGCAATTTTTTTAATTGTTTTTGCAAAAAAAATTACAATATGTTCAACAAAAAAATTTTGCAATTTTTTTTTACAAAAAAACCTCCCGGAAATTCCGGACGAAACATGGTGTTTCGTCCAGATTCTGGGCCACCTTTTTGGAATTTTTTGTAATATTATTTAATTGTTTTTGCAATTTTTTAATTGTTTTTGCAAATATTATTTACAAACAATTTTTAAATTTTGTTTTTTGCAAAATTTTTTTGCAAAAAAAACCTTCAATTTTTTTCAATTTTTGGGACGAAACATCATGTTTCGTTTCAGGCATTTTTGCCATTTTTTTTGCCAATTGACGACTGTGCGTGCTCATCGAATTGGATTGCTAAAAAATGCATTTTGCCATTTTTTAGCATCAACGACTGTGGATGCTCTAAGGGATAATTTTTAAATAATATCTTATGCTTACTATCTTATAGATTATTCTATAGGATGTGTGATCTTTAGCAAATTTAGAATTTATTTTTGTAATATTTTTCATTTATCTTATCTAATCAATTTTTTAACTGCTTAAATTGTACTAAATATTTTGAGAAAACCATATAGGAATTACTTACTTAGAAATAAGGCTCTGATACCACTATGGCTGCGAAGCGTAAAATTACCTGGAAAATAGAATTAAACAGAGAATCAAAAAACTTCAAAGATGATAGTTTTTTGTAAAATAATATTCTTCGAAATAATGTGCATTGTCTATCTCAAAAATATTAAAGTAATCAAGCATGAGTTCAAGATCTATCATAGATTTTGATTCTGTCTCAGATATTTCACTACTACTATCATATGGGAGTTCTTCGAGTTCTTCCATATGTCTATTTTCTTCTTCAATATATTCATTTTCTTCTAGAAATTGTCCATATGCTGTTGTAGGGCTCCAGATATAACTACTAAATTCACCATTTTCATAAAATAATAAAGATCTTTCATAAAAAGTTAGATCATCAATTATTTGGACATTTATATTGCTAGTTTCTCCGTAATTTATTTGATTTATTGTTATAATTATTACTCGTTGTATACTAAAGAATAATAATTTGATTTCATAAGAATCATTCATGTTTGTTACTGTATGAGGATAATAAACATCAAAAACTAGCATTCTATCACTTCCTTGGTAATTAATCATTAATTCAAAAATTTTTGAGGCAAGATTGAAACTATGTTTATCCATTAGTCTTTTCTAGAAATTTTGTGATTTAGAACAGCAATTATAAAATCAGGAGTAGAGAGATATTTCTAAGCATACCCTGAAATCAAAACAAAACGACTCATCATGCTTCTGACCTAGTTAAACATCTTTGAGCTGTTCTGTATCAGTTACTACCAGTGGATAAAATACCTCTGGTATGCACCTCGATTTCAGTGCTCCTTACGTTCCTCCCATCTCAGGACTACTATGCTCTCTAGGAGAGCTTCATCAAAGAGATACGTCTGGGACAACTAGTAGCACTTCAATACAGGCAATCACAACCTAGCTCGTTTCCTGCTACTATGTGTACACCTTAACTATAGAAGGTTACAAATGAGTCTTTTTGTAAGATCCTTCAGGCAGAGCCGTACAAAATTCTCCCTGAGGGTAAGAAACTAAACTAATTATTCATACCTTATATTCTTCAAGTGCTTAATAAGAAATATAGTCTTTATTGATTCCACTTTCTTACAGACTCTCCTTACAAGCTTATATGGACGCTCTAGATATTCTGCATTCTCTCTTACTTAGCTTTTCCTTTTATAGACCAAGGGATCAGCTTACAACAAGTTTCCATGCGTCACTACTTACATCATATGTTCAATAATTGCTATAAATACGTAAGTGCTTACATCAGCCTGTAATAATTGTTCTGATTATATTTTGGACTATTCTAAAAAAGATATTCCTCCTGGCCGACATCTTCACATGTTCCACATTTGTGTTGATGTTCTGTCTTCATCATGTTATAGTAAAATCTAGCTGTCTGTTCTGTCATTGTCATTGCTCTTGTAGAGGTACCAACTGTCAAACAGCTCATACTTATCTTATGCATGTTTTATTTTTTCTATACTATACATTATTATTTTCTCTGGTTCTAGGCTGTCATAGATCCATATGTTGTTGTCTCTAAGTTTTATGTCTTTTAGCTCGTAATACATGTTTCTGAAGCCCATTGCTCTTCTTTCTGGGATTATTTTTTCAAATTCCTCAGCCTTAAATGGTACAATGTTAGATTCTCCATAGATAACTTGGTTAGGCATTCCTATTTTTATAACGTGTTCTGCTGGAAGCTCTTCATTGTCTTCAAGATACTCAGGGATTGCTGAATACATTCTAACATATATTTTTTAGGCTTTTGTGAGGCCAAAATAACTCTTGGCTTCTTTATAAATTTCTCTTGGCAAGTGGACTAATTCTTCACATTCTTTAGAGGGATAAATGCAATGAATAAGTTCTCTTTCGAACAATGCCCTTATTGTTCTTGGATTGGCTCCTGGTAGGATGATGGCCTTATTCATATATTGTTGTGATATTATTTTGATGAACTGGTTGACCTCGGTTACTTGACATAGTTTTTTAATATATTGTAAAAATAATATTTTCTTTGATACTTTGGTAGGAGATTTCTCAGTGGGAAGTGTCTCTTTGTATGTGGTCTTATTTGAGGATGTAATTGCTTCTTCTTTTAGTGAATGAGTAGATTCGCCCATCTCACTCATTTTTTTGCTAGTATTGTCCATCATATTTTCTGTAGTTGCATGCTGGCTTACATCCTGGTAGAACAGACTTTGGAGTCCGCATATTTGTAGTTGTAATTGATTAAATGCTCCTTTTATTTGTTCCATGGTTCCCTTGAGGCAAATTTTATCATGTTCTATTTGCTCGACTCTAGTTTCCATTCTGCAACAAATAAAATAGTTAATTTCTTGATAGAAAATCAACTAAAATATTGTCCTTCCCTTTTATGTTTTCTATTGTAAAGTCATAATTTGCTAGTTCCATTTGCCATCTTATCATTCTTTTATTAGCTATAGTTGGATCTATTATTTTGTTAATCCAACTCTTTGCTTGTATATTATCTGTTCTTACTGTGAATTTTGTATGTATTATGAATAATTCAAATTTTTTTTATAGCTTTCAGTATTGTTAGTAGTTATTTTTCATTTATGTGGTAATTTTGTTCAGTTTGTGTGAATGATCCACTGGTGTATCTGGCTAGCCTTTCCTCTTTTTCACCTATTTCAACGAATTTTAATATTACTTCCCAATTATTTTCACATTCATCTGTTTATATTATCCATGAACATTCTATAACAGGTAATCTTAGCTTATTTAATCCTGAAGTTTGTTGTTTTAATATCTTAATTTTTTTTCTTCATCCTATGGGATCCATTCCCATTTCTTAAACTTTTTTAATTTTTGTTGTAACCAATTTGTTTTTGCTGATAGATTTGGTATGTATCCCCTTGTCTGATTTAGTAATCTAATTATGGCTTGTACTTCTCTTTTTTCTTTTAGGACATTAGGAAATGTCTTTAATTTTTCTAATATAAGTAGCTGTAGTTCTATTCCTTCATGTGATAATTTTGTTCCTAAGAATTCTATCTCAGTTTTGAACAAATTCATTTTCTTTTTTGATAGTATAATACATGTATTTTTTTATTATTTTTATGAATTTTAGTATATGTTCTTTATATTGCTCTTCGTTTTCGGATCCTATTAGAATATCATCTACATACACTAATATAAAATTGTTGTATTTTTCAAATATCTTATCCATATATTCTTGAAATATTCCTGGACTATTTTTATATCTTAATGACAATACATTTCATTCAAAGAATCCTTGAGGTGTGCTAAATGTTGTTAACTGTTTTGAGTCTTCTGTTAGTTTTACATGATAAAATCCTGATTTACAATCGAATTTCGAGTATATTTTTCTTGTTCTTACTGTGTTAAGTAGTATTTGCATATCTGGTAGTGGATATCCAAATCTTTTAGTATTTTTATTTAGTTCCTTATAATTTACTACCATTCGAGATTTACCTGTTTTTTCTTCTGAATATTTTCTTACTATGAATGCTGGTGATGAATGTGGACTTTGTGATTTTCTTATGTAATTATTTTCCATTAATTATTTTATGTGTATTTTGAACTCTCCTAGATTTGTTGAAGTGTGTCTTATAGGTTTAATTTTTATTATCTTGTTCTTATCTATTAACTCTATATGTGTTGTGGGTTTACTTAAGTCTCATTTTGCCAAGGGGTTCTCTCCGCACAGATCTTCTAATTATTTTTGTAAAATTTCTTTTGTAGCTATTTCTTGGACTTGTTGTATTCTAGTTTTGTTTGGTAAATATTGATATTCACCACACTGGGTTGAAGAAACTCTGATATGTGGCAGGTCGGTCCTAGAATAAGGTTGGGTTATTCTAATTGCTATTGCTGGGTGTCTACAAGATGTTGTAAATATAACGGATTTATGTGATATGGTTATAGGATAATATTGTTGGAAAAAGTCATTTCCTAATAGCACATCATTATTCATATCATCAAATTGGTATATTATTTGTATTTTTTGGATGTAATTTTCTATTTGTATATTAACATTTTGTTGATACTTATCAAGTATGATAGTTTGTCCAATTAATCCAGTTATTGCTTTTTCATTATATCAATCTTGTCTCAATTTTGGTAGTATATTTTTGCGGCATAGGCTAATGTCTGCTCCAGTGTCTATTAGACTATGATAGTTTCTTGATTTGTATCCTTTGTAAACAAATTCTGGTTGGTATGTATAACGTATTCTTTGTTGCTCTTAATGGATTCATTTGCTCAATATTCTATTTATTACTATACTTTCATTGTTTACTGTTATTGTGATTTTTTCTTCTTGAATTGAGTAAGGTTGTACTGATGAAAGGAAGTCAGTTCCTAATAACATTTCATTAGCATAGTGTTCTGGGTCTACGTGTAAATGTAATAACATTTTATTTCTACCATTTATCTTTAGTGACAGTATTATTTTATGTACAATTGAATGTCTATTATTGTAATAATCTAGATAGTAATATGGGTTTTCTAATAGTATTAATTCTGTTGTTTTTATATTTATTTGTTTAATATGTGAATTAGTAGCTCCTGTATCTACTAAGGCTACTTGTTTATTCCATTTTCCACTGTCATAATATTCTATTTCTATTTTAAATTTGTTATTATTCTGATTATCTAATGTATTATTATTGATATTAATTCCAATGCTTGTTGTTTGTTTCTTATTGATAGTGATCTCTTTCCGAACATTATTTGTGGTGCTTTTCCTTTTGCAATTTCTTTTGTTTTATTAAAGTCGAATTCTATATAATTTGGTATAGTCATTTTAGGATTTTCTCTAGCTGGTTTGTATCTTATAATTTCGCTGAATAGCGGTTCTATTTTAAAATTATCTGTAATTCTATTTTTTACTTCATGCTTACTAGTGAAAGCATAAATATTTCTTATTTTTATACTCATAACTTTGCTTTTCTCTATCATTTCTATTCCTGATAATCAGTGGTACATGACTAGACTTTTGTCCTTATTTTCTTCAGTCATGCGTATAAAGAAATTAGGTTTTATTGTAAATTTTATCTTTTGATTTCATATTTAGGCATCTTGTGTACTTGATATTATTCTATCATCCATTAGGTATATTTCCAGGGGTGTGTTTATTCCTTCCTAAAAATAAGCTTTTATTATTATTTGTATAGCACCTAAATGTATGTGTTTTAATATTTTTTTGGTTTTCTCACTTATTTTTTCCATCTCCTATCTTATTATTCTTTCGGTTATTGATGGGATTATGGTTTTTTCTTGTGCTTGTTCAATGTCTATAGGTTGTTCATTATTCCTGGCTATTATGATGGTACTCTTCTTCCTTACGAATATTGGTAGTTTAAATATATCTTTTGGGTTTATATCTAATTTGGTTGCTCTTATTTTATCGTATTTTTGTATGTCAAAGCACATTTTTTTCTTACTTCTTTATTGTTTTCTTCTCTTTCTAATTGTTCTCCTATTTCTTTTATTTCTGTCATCATATTTATTTCACATTCTACTGTTTCCCCTTCATTACTTTCACTGTCTTCTTCAAATACCATTATTTCTTCATCTTCACTTATTTCTGACCAGTTTTCCTTATATTCTATAGGTTCATAATTTATGTTATTCATTTCATCAATTTCTACTATGTATTTTACATTTTCTTTTTTCATTCTTTTAGGGCAATTTGGTGATATATGTCCTACTTCTCCACATATATAATAATTACATTTCTTTGGGTTTTTTGTATATTGGTTTTTTTATTTATTCTTCTAAAGTATCTTTTATAGGGTTTTTTATATTTCTTAAAAGTTTTTCTATATTTTGGTTTATATTTTTGGAATTTGTGTTTACTCTTTTCTGTATAATTATAGTTATTATTACATCCCTAATGATTCGGTCTTGCATCTTCACAACAAATTCTTTATTTATATGTTTTGTAGTATTTCATTATTGCTCTAGCATCTTGGCACACTTTATCCCTATAATCTTTTACAAATTGTGTTCTATACCCTAAAGCATCTACTTCTGGTTTTACTTTCTCACTTATGTATGCACTATATATGTTTATACTCCATGAATTAGGTAATTTTAAAAAGAATGGGTCCAAGATTGGACTGCGTTCTTCTTTTGTATAATAACTATATTAAAAATATTCTCGGAATTCACAAGCATAGTTATCAAAATAACACAAGTCGCATACTTCTAAATTGCTTGGTCTCCATCTTGCTTGATTCTTTTTATATATAGTGTATTTTTCTTCTTTATCGTAGAAACTGAATTCTGTTCTTATTGCTATTTCGTAATTTATAATTATTTATTTCAGACCTAAAGCTCGTTGTGCTAAGGTTTCTTCTGTTCCTTTATCATCAATTGGTCTTGATTTTCTTACACTATTTCTTTCTTCTTCTTTTAGTCCATTCCACCATTTTGCTGCTACTCTTATAAAGGTTGCTTTTATAAATTTCTCAAATGCGTTTTCTTAAAGATTTTGCCTAAATCCTACTATTAGTGAGACATTTACCCATTCTTCTATTGTTCTATCTACGTCTTTTACGAAATCTAAATCTAGTCATTCTCTATTTCCTGATATTCCTTTTTCTTAGTGTTTTGTAGGTTCATATTTTGGGGTATCTTTTTCTCTGTCTCTTGCTAACTTATTATTTGTTGTGTTTTTCCATTTTCATGGTAAATGATAAGGTCTTTTGTTAGGTGGTGGTCTTAAGATTTCGTACATGTCAGTTTAAATTTCTGTAGATTTTGCTATAATCTTTTCTTTATCTTGATCCTTTTTTATTTCTTTATACATTATATCTAAATTTTTTAAGGCTTCATCTACTTCCACAGAATTGAGATTGGCCATTAAATCTTTTATTTCTAAATTATTTATATTATGCTTTGTTATAGCTTCTAACTCCTTCATATCCGTTATGCCTAATTCTTCTATTATGTCTTCGGTTATATATCTACCTAGTTCTTTTATGTTCTTATTTATGATTTTTAAATCTTTTCTTATAGTTCCTACAAACTCAGGACCATTGCAATCTTTTTTCAACTCTTGTATGCTTATCATATAAATTTCTGGTCTTATTTTTGGATTTAATATTACTACTTTATTAGCCATACTTAGCCTAATATTTTATATGCTAGCAGGTATTAGTAATACCAACTTGCTTCTTCGTTTCTATAATCTAATACCTTGTATGTTATCTCCTTTTGTATTTCCTTAGGTAGTTTTTTGGTTATTTTACTTGTTATTAACAAATATTATGTTATGTCCCTATCAGTTATATGCTTTTTTGTGTTAATCTTCTATCAATGTATCTGATTTTAAATTTTGAGAGATTTTTTAATCTTAATTTGTTTATTTTCTGCGAAATATCCAGTTTTTAAATAGAGTAGTGTGATATGTAAATTTTTAGTTTTAATGTTAAATATCTCTAAAGTTAGGGTCTTTCTTGAAAAATTACTTTCAACTGTCCTGTTTTTATAAATACTTTGGAGGGTGTCCTATATCTGCAAATATTTTCTAAAAATGTCCTACATGTGAAATTGAGTCTGAAATGCATACTATATATATATATATATATATATATATATATATATATATATATATATATAACGCAGGGCAATTCAAAAGAACGCTATCAAGTGGCTCTCTACTTCAATTGGAAAGAAATCAACGGTCCAGATTTATGCTCACAAAAGACATTTTTCTTCCTGGTACTGTAGCTATAGTAACCACAGATTTATACTCTATGGTGTGTGAAGTAGTTGATATTTATTTGGGTTTTGAAATTAGTTACCTTTAATCCCTACTTTTAATTAATTAAGAAAATACTGATTAAAATCACACTAATCTTAATTAAGAAAAGTTTTAATTGTTGTAGTTTAATTAGTCTTTTCTTAATTAATTAAAATTTAGGGATTAAAAGTTAATTAGTTTCAATCTAATTAATCTTAATTAACTCATCCAAAATATTAGGGATTAAGCTTAAATAAAATTAATTAATCCCTAATTTTGGATTTATTTTATGTAAAACAAAAAATAAAAAAATATTTTAAATTACTTTCGCTACAGTATTACTACAACCAAAACAAAGCTAACATTTAATTATTGCTACAGTAAACCTATATTTAACCAATGCTACTTTTAAGAAATCAAATTCAAGGAATTGCTTTCGATATTGTGTTTTTCCCTCTCTTCATTTTTTTTATAACCAACCAAACCACCCCTAATTGCTTTAGTATGTAATTATTTTACGACATTCAAATTATTTTTTTATAACTTATCGTGTACTTACTAACCAGATGGTATTGCATATAAATGTTGACCTGTGTGATTTGTTAGTCAAATAGAATTGCATATATTCGTTTAGAAAACGTGTTGTAGGCACGTGTCCACAGGTAAACTTAGTGTGTGTGTGTGTGTGTGTGTGTGTGTGTGTGTGTGTGTGTGTGTGTGTGTGTGTGTGTGTGTGTGTGTGTGTGTGTGTGTGTGTGTGTGTGTGTGTGTGTGTATATACATATATATATATAATATACCACTTTTCGAAACTATTTGCAGAAAGATAACAGTTTTTTTTAAGGGAAAAGGTGGATAGTGGTCACCCTATTTCATTAATAAGAAATTAATGATACAAACCCAGAGAATTGGGCCAGACTACAACCTACAAACAAGAAATAAAACATACATGAAGCAACATGACCCGTACAAATAACAAATCCCTCTAACAACCCTCGAGGGTGGGCCGACAAACAAGCTCGGTCCAGCAAAATTGTATGTACGTCAGTTTAGCTTCGTACACTGCCTTCACGGCACATGTACACCCACCAGAAACTAGTTTGGTAGGATTTTAACACCCGTCAATCCCTGCCTACAAACGCACCAACGGCTCCCACAGCCGCTACCAAAGAGATAGCCGTGAAGAGAATACCTTTATCTCTCTCACGATTGTGCTATCTCAGGCGATTTCTCACCAAACTGCTATCTCGCTCACCCCACCAAACACCACGCTCCAGGAGAGAGCCGTGGAGAGGATACCTTCACCTTTCACATGCTCTTGCTCCCTCAGGTGATTTCCCACCACACAGACTCAACTCGACTCTTACTCCAAACAAGAGAAGAGGCGACGTTATGAGACAGTGGTCTAAGTTGGAAGAAACTCAACAACCTGATAGTAGGCGCTGTCAAGACTGTATCGGCGGCATCGTTGGACACCCAAACAATTGTGCACACATCATGGGGGGACCCCATCTTCGGGCCCAAGCCCTATAATCGTGCAATACAATGTGCTACACGGTCCCCACCTCCTACAGAAAACAACTACCGTCGTGGCCCCACGGGCCCCATACCGAACCACCGACCTCACACACTTGAACCCCAGATCCATGGCATTCGCGACAACCGGTGCGGGAGGATTCTCTGACGCGACAAGCACCCCGAAAGTAGAGACAAGTGACCGCACACCACCGAGGGACCCCATCTTCGGGCCCAAGTTCCACAATCGTGCAAAACAACATAACTCGCTCATCATAGCGACTCGCAAATAAATAAGCACACCTGGCTTCTTCACACGCACTACCAACCCTTACAAAAACCAAATCATAGCCGCAGATCGCCGTGATTGGTCCCGAGAGTGTGAACATGGTGGCAAGCGCGAAGAACATCCGGGCAAACATCTAGCAAAGCCAACCACCCCCAACCTAACCCAAACCCCAACCCCAATCAACTCACCCCCAAACCCCCACCTCCAAAAACAACACAGATCTCGAAGCAACCCCAAAACGTCATAGAGCTCCTCGCCGCCGCAAGTTCGTCGGCACGTTGGTAGGACGACGGCGACTGCAGGATGCGGCGCACGACGCGACGACAGGACGCGGCTGGACGCGGTGCACAACGGCGACGGCAGGATGCGTCGCACGACGAGGATCCTAGGTCGCACGACGGCGACGGAGGTATGGAAGGAAGGGGGAAGGGGATGGGGGTGAGTGGGTTGCGAGCGGCGGGAGAGGGGGTGGAGAGAGGCTGAACCGCTGCGGGAGAGAATCGCAGCGGGAAAGGAGGTTAGGTGGGTGAAAGGCGAGGGGTTCTGGGCGTCGATCGGCGACCGGGGAGGGGGCGGCAAGATCCTGGCCGCCACCCCCTCCAAACACTTTCTAGATCTAGGGTTTTTATTTTTTGGGTTTTTTTGGGGAGCTTCTCTCTCTAGAAAATCTAGAGAGAGAAACTCAGAAAAGTAAAATATGAGTTAAAACTTGCAGAAAGATAACAGTTGCCAAAGTATTTGCGCTCGTGGACTCAACAACTAAACTCACTGTTCCCAACGGCGAGTTTAGTTGTTTCATGCTCGCTGTTGGGACACGGCAAGTTTAGTGCTAAATTTTTGAGAAACTCGTTGTTCCCAATGGCGAGTTCAGGTCAAAATTTTCAATGAAGACTCAATGTTCCCAGTAGTAAAGATATTTACACTAGACTCGTTGTTGGGAATAGCGAGTTTGATTCAAAATTTCAATAAAGACTTGTATTTCCCAATAGCTATGACATTTATACTAGACTCGTTGTTGGGAACAACGAGGATGTAGGAAATTTCATAGAGAGTGTTGGACTTAGTGAATTTTCAAAAAAAATCTCTGTAGACATTTTTTTTGAACTAAACTCGCCGTTCCCAATAGTGAGTCTAATGTAAATATCCTCACCGTTGGGAACGACGAGTCTTCAAAAAAAACACACACAAAAAAAACCTAAACTCGTCGTTCCCAATAGCGAGTCTAGTGTAAGTGTCATCGCCGTTGGGAACAGCGAGTACTCTTATAAAAAAATGTCTTAAGTCCTCGCTGTTGGAAACGACGAGTATTCCTTGAAAATTTTGAACCAAACTCGCCCTTGGGAATGATGAGTTTCTATAAAAAAACTACACTCGCCGTATTCCAACGGCGCGCATGAAACAATTAAACTCACCATTGGGAACGCCGAGTTTAGTTGTTGAGTCCACGAGCACAAATACTTTCACAATTGTTCTCTTTCTACAAATAGTTTCAAAAAGTGGCATATAAAAAAAAAAACTATATATATTGAAGTGTTGAAGTATAAGGGAGATTTTGAAACAGAAAATTTAATCAATAAATAAAAAAACTCACAAAAGTACAAATAAATTTAAATCAATCAATACTAGCTGAAGTAATTAAAAAAATTTATATAGGCCCAAACTATTAAATTTGGGGACCCCTGAAAGCAATTATGAAAATTGTAATTTAACTTTCCGGGCAAAATATATAACTACAGGTGTAAGGGAAAAAAAATGAAGGCCCCTAAAATTAGGAAAAATCGGCGGCCCGAGGTGCCGACTCCCCTGCCTCTACTAGGGGGCGGCCCTGGTTTCTACCCAAAACATATATTGAGTTAGTGATCATTGGGTTCATCCGTCACTAAAAGGCAAATGGAAAATGCTCAATACTAAAAGACAAGCTCAATATATGTTTGAGATAGATTATAATGTATGTGTATCATTTCTCTTTGCTATTGGATCATAGTCACAAATTCGGCGTTCTAAAATAATTCGACAAGATTTAATATTCGAAATTAATTCGGCAAAAGTTTAAAAAGAAGGGAATACAAAATTTAATACATCTTAGTTAGTATTCATTACCCAAGTAAAAATACATTTAAATCCACAAATATGAAACTTATAATCATAAGAAATGATATATGTCATGTTCAATATAGACCAATTTGACAACCCACTCACTCTCTATCTACAAATCTACATGTCTTCTACGCTCTTCGAAAATGTAGAGAAATAATCAAAATACTCTTCACCATGTGCAAGCAAGAAGAAACTTCTTAATTGAATATAAAGCCAGATACTCTTTACCATGTGCTCTATGTGAAACTGTGAATCCAGAATCCCTCGTTTATGTCCAAAAAAGACCACTGTATCATTCAAAATTGAAACTTAAGCTCTGGCTGCAATAATGGACGGTCTCTCTATCAGTTCTCAAAAATGAAGCTCTTCAGTCATCTTCAATCACAGATGTAGGTACAACTCTCTAGTAAGAATGTTGCTATCTTTTTGGTATGACCTGTTTTCAACATTTATTTTCTTGATATTTAGTTTTGTCTAAAATTTAATTGATCCTTCACATGCATTTCTATATCAAATTCCAGTTTTGTATTGGAAAGATATGATAGGAGATTGAGAAGCATGCATTCTTGTGAATGAGCAAACAAAATTCTTTTAATTGCAATCAGGAAAGAGGAACCTTGCGCATCTTTTGATTGTGACCGGAGAAGAGTGTGGCTGTGCCTTCTAATATCAGAACGGAAAGAGGAAACATAAATAAGAAAGTGTTTAATTGTTTTATTGGGTATTATTCGTTAAATTCGCAATTTTCGTGAATTATTCGCGAATTGCGTGAATTAAACGCTAAGCTACGTTTAATTCCCGTATATGTTTGGGTGGTGAATTCTTCACGAATAATTTGCGAATTTAACGAGAATTTTGTTACTATGTATTGGATGATGCTGATTTTTGTTACATTTTCAAGTCAACATATTTGCATTTTAGTCCAATAGATTTCAGAGAATTCTCAGTTGCCTACCTCCTGACGGTTTGGTATGCAGATTGGATAAAAGGTTTTTTTTAAAGAAAATGTGAAATATAGATACCATATTTTATTAATAAGAAGTTAATAAAACAAACCCAAATACTGAGCTCAATTACAAAATTATAATGCAGAAAATAAAACATAGTTCTTTCAAAGTGCATAGGAGGGTGGGACAGATACAATAAAACGAAACATACAAGAGCATCAAATGAGAACAACAAGATAAAAGAGATCCCTCCAACAACGCCCTGGAGAGTGAGCACCCAAGTCATGACTTGTCGTATCAGTCCAAGGTAGAACCAATCACCACCTCCTCATCGTCGTACTTCTCCAACTCAAAAGCTCTAACGATTCTCCCTCGTGGCCCTGGCGCCGCAGCTATAGCCAAAAAAGAAATGAGATGTATGATATGAGTAAGGTTACCATAAATACTAGTACAAGTCTCATGAAAGTAAAAGTTATTTCTATCAAGCCATAAAACTCCAGTCGTTGCGGCGATTGTGATATACCACGCTTCTCTCATCTCATTTCTCTCAGTTGCGAAAATTGGTCCTATCCGAAGGTCTTCATATACCTGAGGGTAAACTAACGTTCATAGGGCCATCAGAATCTCGCTCAGAATGGCCTTACTTCTAGGGCACTCTAAGAGAAGATGATTTTTTGATTCCATGTGTGCGTTGCAAAAGCCACAGTTAGTAGCGATGTGCGGTTGTTTTTTAGCCAAATTCTCTCTGGTCAGGATTAAAACTCTAACTTTAGTGGTGCTTTTGCCTTCTAAAGAATCGTAGATCATTTCAGACTACAACCTCTAAAGTGGATGCGGTTATATAGAGAGCAAACTGTGAATTTTCCATTCTTCTCTAACCCTCATGCTTTCCGATCTGGTCCTTGAGACATGGCCGGCCCTGACATAGGGTAGGCTGGGCGACCGCCCAGGGCCCAATTCTGATGAGGGGCAAGATTTTTTGTAAGTATAATGGGTTTGTAACACTTTAACTAATTAATATTTGAACTAGGAATGTAAAAGGTCTTCTATCTTAGTTGGTTAGAGCACTTGTTTAATAAGTGGGAGGTCTTGAGTTCAACTCTCAACAACAGTAATTTTTTCTTTTGTTTTTTATATTCACGTTTACTAATCAATAGTTATTTATCATTTTTTTTTAACCTTCTAATTCATGTTTGCTAATTAATGGTTTTTGGTTTTAAATTTTTTCTTATTAAATTCATATTTGCTAATTAATGGTTCAGTAAGTGTTCTTAGTTATATACTGCATTCTGAATCATGCTTTAATTAAATTAGCAGAAACTTTGTGAGTAAAAAGTTGCAGACTAAAGATATGCTTCTTGATGTTGCAATTAAAAACTTGAAAGTGTTGGTTTCAATTTTTTTTAAAATATAGAGAAAATGGATTTACTTCTGCTATAATTGAAGCTAAAAAAATTGTATCTGAAATGGAAAGTGATCCCTTATTTCCTTTAAAATGTAGGGCTTTTAGAAGAAGAAAAAACTTTTTGATAAGAATCCTAATACGAATAGAGAACAACAATTTGCTCAAGAAAATTTTACACCTGATTATTTTCTTGTTTTAGTTGATATGACTCTTTCTCAATTGAAGAGTAGATTTGAACAAATACAAATTTTTGAATCTATATTTGGCTTCTTATTTGATTCATCACTGTTAATTTCATTTGATGATGATGAAATGAAAAATCGTTGTATGCAACTTAAAATTGCTTTGAAACATGGTGAGATGTCTAATATTGATGCGAATTATTTACTTTCAGAATTACAAATATTGCAAGAAACGCTACAAAGTGAAGCATATGAAACAGATAAATCATGGCATTCTATTAAAATTATAGGGTTTGTAAAAAAAAAGAAGGATATGTTTCCAAATATTTTGGTTGCTTATAGGATTTTATTGACTGTACTCGTGGCTGTGGCATCTGCCGAAAGAAGCTTTTCAAAATTAAAATTATTAAAATCTTATTTGTGAATAACTATGACTCATGATAGGTTAAATAGATTAGCAATTTTAAGTATTAAAAAGAATATGTTGAAAAATATTGGGGTTGAACCTATAATTGATGATTTTGTTTTTAAAAATGCAAGAAGAATCATTTTAGATAAGACTTGATTGATTTGATTTGATTTTTTTTTTTTAGATGCAAGAATTGTTGTTATTATGCTTACTGAAAAATATGAAGTATTTGATGCCATTAAGCAAAACAATGTAATATTTATTTTTCAGGGTATTGGTTTTATGTCCCTCCCCCTCCCCCCCCCCCCCCCCCCCCCCCCCCCGTCTTTATATTATATTTTATTAATATATATAAAAATACATGCGTATCTATAAAGGGCACAATTTTATTTTTTGCCCCGGACCTTAAATACCTCAGGACCAGCCCTGCCTTGAGAGTATTTCACTCTGGATTGGACAATGTAGGATTGCAGAGCTCCTAGTCTCAATTGGGTTTCTAGGTCTAGGCATGACAGATTAAGATAACGGTTACTTGCATTTCCCTGTGGATTGTGCTTTACTTTTTGGTAAAGCGTAGCCTTAAAATCCCTTTGCTAAAAAAAATTAAACAAAAAAAAATCCCTGTTATAAGAAATGAAATATAAATCATTAATGTTTGTGAATGTGAGATAGTAGGAAAGAGCAAGGCAAGAGACTGGACCATTGTGTATAAAATTGGATTCTTTCACGATGAGAGATGAAGGTTACTTGGAGTCCCCCCTGGATTTTTTTTTGTGGTCAAGTGTAGGCTTAAAATCCCTTTTCTAAAAAATTATTAAGAAAAAAAAAACCTTCTATATGAAGTGAAATTTAAATCATTAATGTTGGTGAATGCAGGAAAGTAGGAAAGAGCAAAGGCGATAGAGAGAAAGGCAAGAGCCTGGACCAGGATTTTTTTCACGATGAGGGGGGGGGATCTTTGGTAGTGAATGAGGGGGACTTTTGATAGTTTGTGGATGAGTTATGATCCCAATAATTGTGCAAGTTGTATGTGTAAATAAGCTTAAGAAGTTTAGAAACTTCATGTAATCAAATTTGGCAAAGATTTCGAGATTATTTGACCAGTTTGAATGGATTTTTTTTATTTTTATAAGTCACTTTTCGAAACTATTTGTATAAATAGAACAGTTCTCAAAGTATTTGTGCTCGTTCGTGAATTGAACAACTAAACTCGTCGTTCCCAACATCGAGTTTAATTATTTCATGCTCGTCATTAGAACACGGCAAGTTTAGTGCTAATTTTTTGAGAAACTCACTGTTCTAAACAGCACGTTCAGTTCAATAAATTTTAAAAAGATTCGTTGTTCTCAACAACGAGGTTTTTTGTATTATACTCGCTATTGGGAACGACGAGTTTAATTCAAAATTATCAAATAAGACTCGTCGTTCTCAACGTAGAGGTTCTTTATACTAGACTCGCTGTTGAGAACGGCGAAGATATAAGAAATTTCACAGACAGTGAAACACTCTGTTGGACTTAGTGAATGTTCGAAAATAAATTCATATAAAATTATTTTGGACTTAACTATTCATTCTCAACAGCGAGTCTAGTAAAAATTTGCTTGCCGTTGGGAACGGCGAGCCTTCATTGAAAATTTTGAACCAAACTTGCCGTTGGGAACGACGAGTTTCTCAAAAAAAAAAAAAAAAAAAAAAAAAAACTACACTCGCTTGTCCCAACGGCGTACATGAAACAATTAAACTCGCCATTAGGAACTACGAGTATAGTTGTTGGGTTTACGAGTACAAATATTTTGGCAACTGTCATCTTTCTGCAAATACTTTCGAAAAAGAGGCCTACAAAGAAAAAAAGAAATCTTGTCCCTGACTATGTAACAAACACACTATTACTTTTTATTTTAGTGAATAGTGAGTGAAGTATCATATAGTAGAACGGAAGGCAAAGAAGAGAGAGTTATCTTCAATTAATTTGGGTTATGAACAAAAGTTTATGCTCAATTGAATAAATGAACAATACGAACATTTCTATTTCAAGCATGTTTGAACTCAACAGGGTTGAAATATTTTTAGAAGTCAATCGATTTTAATTACGAGAACTCCATATAACTGGAAATAACCACCACAACCTTCGGAAAATGTAGACCATAGAGTAGTTGTCTCTTGTCCAACTATAGACTTCTCATAGTCACCCCATGCAATGGAACTGAATTTCAATCAAACAATACTAGTATTTAACACATGCCATGTACGTTTTAGTCAATATGTTGTTTTTAAAGTAATATAATATGGGGAAAGGGGTATGAGCAACTTGCTTATTTAGTAAAAAAATAATTGATGATGTAGCATGCATGTAATTGAAAAAGCCGTAAAAGAGTTAGTTGTGCAATATATCACATGCATGCCACATAATCAATTGTTCATTTGCTAAATGAGCAAGTTGCTCATATCCCTTTTACCCATATAATATAGCATGTGTTAATAAATATATATTTTTTAATGGGAGAGTTTGAGTTGTATATTCAATGCATGTAAGTTGGTAGATTTAAATAAAACTAGTAATTTACACGTGCGATGCACGTTTTAATAATTTCAAAAAATAAAAATATAAACTCTGACGTAGGGATGATTTGAACTGGAACCTCATTTATATTAGTTATGTACGTGCATTGCATATGTTGGTAGAATGACAAAATGACAAATGACACTAAGTTCTTCTCCCATTATAATATTACTAGTAATTTACACGTGCGATGCACGTTTTAATAATTTCAAAAAATAAAAATAAAAACTTACGCACGAAGGATTTGAACCAAGAAACCTCATTTATATTAGTTATGTACGTGTGTTGCATATGTTGGTAGAATGACAGAATGACAAATAACACTAAGGCTTTCTCCCATTATAATACTAGAGACTAGTAGTTTACACGTGCGTGCGATGACGTTTTAATAAATATAGTTTTTCAAAATAAAAATTTAGAGGTAGTCTTGATTTGAACTTAAGATCTCCTTTATAATAGTTATGCACGTGCATTGCACGGGTTGGTAGGATGACAAAATATTTACAAATGACACAAAGACCTCTCCCATTATAATATTAGAGATTATTAGAGATGTATAATGAGACAGTTGAAGTTACACGTACAATACACATAATGTGGTAGATTTACAAATAATACTAAAGCCTTCTTTCATTATCATATTACTAGTAGTTTATACGCTTCCATCTTAATAAATATAATTTTTTTTAAAGTAAAAATTCACAGGGCAAATTACACTAGGCCTTCTTCCATACTAAGATAGACTTTGTAATTTTAGTTGTCTCTTGTCCAACTGTAGATTGCTCATAGTCCATGCAATGGAACTGAATTTCAATCAAATGACAGAGACCTTGCAATTTTATTTTATTTTTAGAAAGATCAATCCGACATTTTAATGCCACATCCATGACAAGCGTCGCTTGCGAAACTTAACCACGGAGTTCCATGGACAAATTCAGGATCATACTTTCACGACACTATTCAAACTTTTCGGTCTCAGATCCTGGCTTGCTCCCCAAGCCATATTTCTTGTTTTCCAACACCTCAAATCCAAACAGCGACAAAGACCGTAAATCGGTAACAATATTCTCATTTACAAGTTTATCCTTTTTAGCATAATATACCTACATCAGCAATAATCAATCAATATCCGGGGCATCCATGAAAGTTCCTAAGCCATTATTGGAACTCTTTGAACACTCTGGAACCTCCCTTTTTAACGCAACGCTCACCAGCCTTCCACGTCTCCCTCCTCTCTTATCAGCCTTATCCTCTCCAATTAAATCCCCTATAAATTAAAGCCCAAAACCCTCCATCAAAACTCAACAAACAAACCTCCAAATTTTTTTTTATAAGAGACCTTACAGATGGGGAAGAAGTTGGAAGAGATGACAGTGGTGAAAGGGCTAGACATAGAGAGGTACATGGGGAGGTGGTACGAGATTGCGTCGTTTCCGTCCTTCTTTCAGCCCAGGAGCGGAGAGAACACAAGGGCGACCTACACTCTGAATGCTGATGGAACTGTTCATGTGTTGAATGAGACTTGGAGTAGCGGGAAGAGGGGTTCGATCGAGGGGATTGCTTATAAGGCTGACCCGAATAGTGATGAAGCTAAGTTGAAGGTGAAGTTCTACGTGCCGCCGTTTCTGCCTGTGATTCCGGTTGTTGGGGATTACTGGGTGTTGTATATTGATGAGGATTATCAGTATGCGCTTATTGGGCAGCCCTCGAGGAAGTGTCTCTGGGTATCACTTCTTTCTTGTCTTTCTTCGGAGTGTTATATTTTTTTTAGTAGATATATCTCTGTTTTCTCGTTTCGTAGTAGGGTAGTGATATATACTCACGGACAACCCACCTTATGTGACACAATCTCTAACCATCTATATATAGAATTTTTTGTCTGTTATTTCTACTAGTGACCTTAGTATATATGAGGTCGCTCATAAGATTAGCGACCTCAAATGAATGTAATGAGACACTTAGTGATTTCTAGAGAGTTTTTGTTCTCTTTGGAAGGAAAAAAAATATTAAAATTGTGGTCGCTATTGGGAATAACGACCTTAGTATATATAAGGTCGCTAGTGGAATTAGCAACTTCAAATAAATGTATTAAAACTAGGGGTGGTATACTGTACCTTACCGTACCGGAGTACTTGGTACACAAATTTCTCTACCATTACCGTGCCAGGATTTTGGTACTACCGAGTTCGGTAATACCGGAATATCGGTACGGTATTGGTAATACCATGGTACTACCGGACAACAATTAGCTTAAAAAATTAACATTCATATAAATGACAAAAGAATGATAAATAAGCTCAACATAAATATATATATGAAGAAGTTTCAACATAAATAATTAAATATATATATGAAGAAGTTCCAATAATCAACCAATGTCAATTCTCAAACAAGACCCAGCTAACGGTCCATAATTTAGTCTAACATCTGTGTTTCCAGAGCCCAATCATCAGTAGTACCAAATAATATAAGTTTCTGTTTAACAATGAAGGAAGAAATCATCACAAAACGCCATTGAAATAACTAATATCTTCAGGCATGTTCCTTTCAAAAAGCTATAGAATTCGCACTCAAAACAAATTAAACACATACAGGAACAGAGAAATACCAGCACGAATAGTATACAAAAACCTACAGTTCAACCGATTAACTGAAAACAGATTTGCATTAAAAAAATGTTCTCACAAACAAACATACATCACCTAATATAGTGATAAAGAATCGACATAAAATTTAAGATCATGGATAAAAAAACATCAACATCCCCTTCTCATCCCCTAAGTAGTATAACTGGGGTGAAAATTTGAAAAAGAATAAGAAAAATGGGCCTGGACCTAGGTCTGGGCCTGAGTTCTTAAATATAAAAATTAAATTAAATATATATTAATTACTCGGTACGGTACGATATACCATTGTATCAGTATTGGGTACCAGTACCATACCATATAATTTTGGTATGGTACAATACCGAGATTTCGGTACGGTATTACAAATATTTCGGTAATATATGGTATGGTAACGGTATGGTACGTTATGGTACGGTAATATGGTATTTTTTGATACCCCTAATTGAAACACCTAGCGATTTCTAGAGAGTTTTTATTCTCTTTGGAAAAAAAAAAATTAAAACTGTGGTTGCTATTGGAAATAACGATATTAGTATATATAAGGTCGCTAATGAGATTGACGACTCTTAATGAACTAAGGTCGCTATTCCCAATAGCGACCTTCAGTTTTAACTTTTTTTTTCCCAATAGAGCAAAAGCTCTCTAGAAATCGCTAAGTGCCTCAATACATTCATTTGAGGTCGCTAATCCCATTAGCGACCTTATATATATTAAGGTCGCTATTCCCAATAGCGACCACAATTTTAATTTTTTTTTCTTCCAAAGAGAACAAAAACTCTCTAGAAATCGCCTAGTGTCTCAATACATTCATTTGAGGTCGCTATTCTCATGAGCGACCTCATATATACTAAGTCGCTAGTGAGAATAGCGACAGCAAATAAAAAATTCAAAAAAGTTTAAAATATAGGCCGCTATTCCCATCAGCGACCTCAAAAATGAAGAGACCGCTATTGAAAATAGCGGCCGCTGTTGACGTGACACAAGTAGCCCACGAGTGCTAATAGTTTAGAAACGGGTCCTTAAATGCAAATATTTTCAAAAAGTGGCCTATGACGGCAAAAAAACTCCTATATATATCTCTAGGGTCTGTTCAATGTTTATTGTGAAGCATCGTATGTTCTGAAGTAGATTTTGTGCACAATGGTTGTGTTATCACTACTCTAGTTTTTATACAGGAAGCATATTACGAAGGTAATAATAATGTAAGTATATCAAATACCAATTTTGGGCTTAAAGTTTGTGATATATTCAGCAAAACGAAGTACAGATTAACTTGAAAGGGGAAATTGCAGGAAGCTTTCCCTGGTTTATGGGGTTTAATTTGTTGGAATTAATTACTACAGGTTTTTTTTAGGAAAATAAATCATCATCCTAAATTGAGTGAAACAAAACTAGACTCCTACTACTTCTTTTTATAGGAAAAAATGGGGAATTCTTCGGTGTTTATTAATCTATATAATAAAATACAAAGAAAGCTATCAAGTGGCTCTCCTTCAATCCCCCAAAAATCAAAGGCCCAGATCTAACCTCACAAAACATATTTTCTCCCCAAAACGAAAATTCAAATCTCCCACCCAAAACAACTCCTATATTTATTTAATCATTTTTTTTATCTCTCTCTCCCTACCTCTTCTATTCAAAAAATTAAGAAAATAAAAAAATTAAAAAACTTTAAAAAAAAATAAAAAACTAAAAAACTAAAAAAATTAAAAATTTATAAACTTTTAAAATAATTCAAAAAAAAAATCATATAATACGTTTTTTGCTGGACCCAAAAGTTTCTCATATAATATATTTGCTACTTCAATTAATTTGCTGGACCTCCAAAACTATTTTATATAATCAAACAAGGTGCACCGTTCCAAAGACGTGCCGTAGGCACGTGTCAACGGGCAAACCTAGTAAATTAATAAGATAGTGCATTGCAAAGATTAATTTGACGTTCCTCTTCTCTGGAGAGACAACTTATATTATTGATCGATGACTGTAATTTCCTTATCCTCTTGAATCAACGTTGTACTGGAGCTATCTGCTGTTGAATATTTTTTTTTTAATTTGGTGGAGAGACAAGGAAAGCGACAGGTTAACAAACCTGAATCAATTATCTCGTTGCTTTCCTTGTAGGTGGCCACCATTTGCAACGAATTTGAACACCTGCAATGTAGTTTCCACCAACTCCTGTATTGCAATTGTGCAAAACTCGAAATGACCTTATGTGTACAACAGTACAAGATACTCGAAGTTGTATGATCACCATCGATCATGTTCTTGCTAGTCCTAATGAAAATCACTACTTACTGATTATACATGTCAATTTCTCTTATTCTTCATTATGGTCTATATCCGTATCCACTAATAGTTGGTCAAACCGAACTTGAAACCGCTGCTAATAATTGTTATGTCCAGTTACTCACTTGGGCTACACAATTGACTTGGTTGGTTGCATGCAGATTTTATGCAGGCAGACCCAGATGAACGAGGAAACATACAACCTACTTATCACAAAAGCAGCTGAAGAAGGCTATGATATTACGAAGCTTCACAAGACACCACAGTCTGACCCTCCCCCTGAGGCTGAGCAGAGCCCCAACGACACCAAGGGAATTTGGTGGATTAAATCACTGTTTGGAAAATAAATAGCTGTAATGTATGTGTGTCTGTATGCACTATGATTAAGTATTTAAGTTCCCTTGATCACGGGTTAAACGATAAAATCTCCTGGGAGTATCCAGCCTAGTTGTTGGACAAATTAATTTCAAATTATTAGTTTGCTTTCGGTGCTTTGTTGGATTGATTGTCAAACTGTGTATTATTTGTAATATCGGATTATGTGTTATATCAGCAATTCTTAGCTACTAGTTGGCTGAGTTCTGGATTGTTTTATGTAAACTACCGCTTCAAATTCTTATACGGCGTGCATGTGCATTTAGCATTTTAGCTGTTGCTGGTAGATTTACATTATAACCTGAAGAATTGAGCACATTTGCATATTATAGCTGGAACGAAAGCTTTCAAATTGAATGATGCTGATTGAGGAACAGAGAGGGTGTTGGAATTAATTTTACTTTGGGGATGTCGTGGAGGCTGCCAATAGTGTGGATGGCATCAGGGCCAGCCCTACCCTAGAGGCGGGTAAGGCTGCCGCCTTGGGCTCCCGGAGATTTCGCAATTTTAGGGACCCCAAATTTGAACTTCCCTTGTAAATATAGGTACGTATTTTGTGCGTAAAAAAAAATGTTATTAGGGGCCCATTTCAGAAGTTCGCCTAGGGCCCCCGGAACTCAGGGCCGGCCCTGGATGGCATTTGAGGTGGAGTAGCCGGGTAGTTGATGGCGAAGGCATTGGAATCTTGTGTTAGGGATACTGATACTCTATATCTCCATACTTTTTCTTCTTAATTAGCTATTGTACATAAATAATGTATAGGCTAGTCCAGAACCAGCCCAGCCCCTTTCTTTCTGTTATTTTCTTGTTCTTGTACGGTCATTGCACGTGCTCAATGATTGGGTGTGTCAGTGGTCATTTCCAGTCGGTTATGTAGTTTTGTAGTTTTCTGCTATTGTAATTTTCTATAGATAGGAGAGGGAGAGTCTAAAGAATTATTAAGAATCCAGTTCTCAATTTCCCCCCCAATTTGAGCTCTGTTCTAATCCTAAATTCCACTTATGGCCAAAAACAAGCATACTTAAGATTGCAGGCACTGACAACATGGTATCAAAGCCGGGCATCAATGACAGCGATGAGTGCGATGTCGGGAGCACATCGGAGATGGAAGCAGTGGTGGCGGAGAAGAAGAATCAGATGGCAGGTTCAAACACAACTAGATTTCGTAGTGGATAAACACAAGGAGATGACTCTCAACCGCCGATCTCATCCAACATCACTTAACACCTCTACCTCCGATTCGACTCCCCCAGAGGAGGTAGTAAGTTCCATTTGAGTCGAGCAATTTCTCTAGAACTCTCTTCAAATTGGAATTTCCAGTGTTCTTTGAGGGTGACCCAACTGAGTGGATATATAATGTAGAGCAATTTCTCGAATTTTATGAGATAGGAGATAAACACAAGCTAAGAATTGCTTCTTTAAATTGAAAAGGCAAAACTGCACAGTGGTATAGGAGGCACATTAAACACATGAGACACTATTACCTGGCAAGAAATTTTGGAAGAATTGATTGCTAGGTTTGGTCCAATTGAGTTTCAAGACCATGAAGGACCATTGTCTCAATTGAATCAGAAGGGTGACCTAGAAGCTTATGTGCAAAAGAGTTTGATAGGCTCTCTAATTTTGTAGAGGATTGGACAGAGAAACACTACCTTAGTGCCTTCATTAGTTGGTTGAAGGATGAAATACGATGAGATGTTACGGCCAGTAACTTAAGAATGTGAATGAAGCTATTGGCCTAGCCAGTGGATATGAAGAGAAGCTACTATGTGCTAAAAAAATTCAACAAGACCCCTTTCACCTCTAGAGTTCCACCAGTCCACATTTCAAATCCAACTCCAAATCCAACTCTTAAGCACATTGATAGTCCCCAATCCTTTGCAAATATGCCCAAGCAATTGCTGCCTCATGAGCTCAGAGAGAAAAGCCAAGGGTTGGTGCTTTAATTTTGTGAGAAATACATACCAACGCACATGTGTAAATCACAAAAGTTCTTCTTCTTAGAAATGTTTGATGAAGATGAAGAGAGTTTGGAAGAAGCTATAGGGATGAATATGGAGGGTGTTATTCCTAGAATTTCTTGTCATGCACTTATACGGTCTTCAGCTTACCCCCAAACTTTGAGAGTCAAAGAGAGGATTAAGGGCAAGGATGTGACATTTTAATTGATACTTGATCAACCCACAACTATATTGACCCTCGGATTGCAATCAAAGCTGGCTTGACTATACTTTCTGAGCCTAAATTCAAGGTAATTATGCCTATTAGTGAGATCATACACAATGAAGGCAATGTGGAGAATGCTCTATTTAGAGTACAGGGCGTGAATCTCACAGCTGAATTACTCATTCTTCCTTTAGGACCTTCTCAAATGGTACTTGGAGCTCATTGGTTGAGGGAGTTACCTAAGGCATTGGAGTACTCTTGTAAGGTATTCATGATACAGGTGCAATGCAGAGAAGATCAAATGCACCCTCAAGCAAGATGTGCAACTACAGAAGCTTCAACCAAACTTCTTGTTGAGCAACCTGCGGAGATACAACAAATATTGCAGAAATTCTGTAACCGACTGTTCCAGTTGTACGTATTTTATTACGTAAAAATTTTGTATTATCAATCAATTTTTGTTTCTTTTCTTCTCGTCGGACTCTTTTTCAGGCATTATTTCATCCTCATTAGAACTCAAATATTTTTCCGATCCATTCTAAATTTTTGTGAATTTTTCCATTGGAGTTTATATTTAAACCCTGATTAATCCTAATCACAATCCTATTCTTAATCTTAACCCTAATCCAACATCCAACTCAACCCCCAACTTATTTTTATGGCATTAAATTTTCACCTCCTACTACTCTACTACCTCCACCTCCTCCTACTCTACTGCCTCCACCTCCTCCTCCTGCCCCTTTCTATTTGTGTATATATATATAGATACACACACATGCAACCTCAACCTCTTCCCCTGGTTCTTCTATGTTTCTTCATTTCCGTCAACTCTCCTACACTATCTATATATTAATATACACCTATAGTCCTTAATCCCTACTTCTCCACTTCTGCATACAGCCAACCCCTCTCTCTCTCTCTCTTATATAACTATATGCATGCATACATTCATATAATCACATCAGCCAACTCTCTCTCTCATTTTCCAACTCAACTCACACCACCTCATTCTCTTCTTCTTCTTCGTTCTCCAACCCGACCCAAGTTCCACTGCCTCTTCTTCATCCTTCACCCGAAGCTCCTCATCTCCACCACTAAAGCCCTCCACCATCTTCTTCTTTCCCGAGCTCCACTCCATTTCCGCACTCCTCTTGTTGTCGTTGCTCGCCGAAGGTGTAGTCCCACTCACCGTTGCTGTTGTTGTTGTCAATGTCGCCATTGTATTGCAGTACTTGCATCTTGCTGTCATAGTCATTGTCGTGGTGCTGCTTTTTGTCACGTTGTTCTTCCCACATTCATAATCGTCACGTGATAGGCAAGCATCTTCTTGAACTATTAGCAAGTAGCCTAGTTATCGTCATATTTCCTTGTCTAGTTATTTATCCCATGCTATTGATTCAAATCTTGAATCGTTAACACACTTCGAATCGTGTTATCGATTATCGAATAACTCTGTTCTGTCGTTTGCCTGAATTTATACTGAGAAATTGACCCAGTTCCCGATATTGAATTCCAAATTTTATACATGAAAATCGTAGTGCTTCGAATGTAGAATCCAGAACATCTTATGGTTTCACAAGGATTGTGAGAAATCACGATTTTAGTACTGTCATATTGTAAATTTTATAACCGAAACTGTGAACGAAACCTACTGTCTTATCTCTTGTATAGAGAATTAAACCATGTTACCGATACTGGATCCAAGAACTTTATACATAAAAATCGTAGTCCATCGAGTCTAGAATCCAGAACATCTTATGGTTTCTTAATCCTATTTATAAATTGTAAGTTATTAACATTTTTGTACTGTGACTCCTAGATTTTCAGAACAGAACTGTGCACAAAACATCAAAATCAGCAAATAATGAATTTTTACGTATAACTACTATCCCTATAATGTATCGTGTGATTATGCATTGGAACCTTAAGGGAGTCTACTTTCGAGAATCTCTGACGGAATCAGATTTGCTTTCCTGTAGCAACCTTAAAGTGAATTTGAACGCAGATAGGTGATGTTGTCTAAAAATTCATCTCTATGTTTTAGCATATAATCCCGTTATTTTCCATATTTAATGAATTGAAATATATACATACCATGCATTGCATAGCCCTTGATATCTTCTAGATACTGTATTAATACTACCGTTCCACTAGTCGTATCGACTGCATATTCATGATTAATTATTGTAAACGAATAACAAGCCGGGGTTATAAGGGTACGACTTAGTAGTGGAAAATCTAGGAGAGTATACTTGTAAGGGGGCATGTGTTTTCCAGAATAGGGATTCTTGATTACATGCTTCTTGATTCTTGATTACATAATCCTTGATTCTTGATTATATGATTCTTAATTCTTGATTACATGATTCTTGATTGCATGATTATTGATTAACTGATCCTGGGTTACTAATTGATTATACTTTGAAGTCTTGAATATACTTGTTTACAGTTGTTACTTAAATGATCATATTGTTCCAGTTCTTTGCTTCCTTCTATATTGTATTGTACTATTTTTCAGTAATTGCACCGCTACTTCTTATTCCTTCCATGTTATATCTTGTTATCTTACTATTTTACTGCTTGTTGCTATTTACTGCCCGAAGCTTGCTTTAACGGGTACTTTCCCGTTTTCTCTAAGTTAACGTTTATACAGGTACACGTGATGATTATAGAAGGAACTTGATTATCAAACTCTCTAGACGAAATTGCTACAACTATTTTTCTACCACCTCATTGTAATAAATTGTTTATTGCATTATTTATTCTTGGGTATTTTGACAGGAATTTCTTGTATTTCAGATATTGGTTATTATATTCTAGCATTGTTTATGTGATTATTATTGTTACTTGTGTTGTTGAGCTTAATGGTATTGTACAGCTTATGAATGATATAAGTTGGTATACTTATATCATTCACTGAATCTCAATTGCGTGCTCGTACTTTCGTATAGTGGGAAGCGGGGCGTGACAAATCCCCTGAAGTTTTTGCAGCACAAACTAGCATGCCACCAAAGAGAAATGTAAATCATCGAATTCCACTGCTAGAATACCAGAAACATGTATGTATTAGACCATGCAAGCATCCTTATTACATAAGAATGAGATAGAAAAACAGTTCAAAGAAATGCTTGCATCAAGTTAAATTAGAACCAACTGCAGTTCATATACATCACCAGTTATTTTAGTGAAGAAGGCTGATGGAAGTTGGAGATTATGTGTTGATTACAGAGCACTCAACTCTCAAACTATTAAAGCAGTTTCCAGTCCTTGTAATTGATGAACTGCTGTATGAATTGTTTGGAGTTAAATATTCTTCCAAAATTGATTTAAGACCTGGGTATCACCATATCAGAGTTCATGAGCATGATATTCCCAAAACTACATTTAGAACCCACCAGGGGCATTATGAATTTATAGTCATGTTTTATACTTACAAATGCAATAACTACATTCCAAAGTTTGATGAATGAAGTTTTTCAAGATAAATTGAGGAAGTTTGTTTTAGTGTTTATTTAATGATATCTTAGTATATACTCCTACCCAGCCAGGTATCTCACCTTACTTTGACCTTGGAGGTCTTAAAGAAACATCAACTGGTAGCAAAAGAAAGCAAATGAAACTTTGACAAAGAATCTATGGGGTATTTAGGACATGTGAGCGGTTCAAAGGGAATTGCAGCAAACCTTAGCTAAATTGAAGCTATAAAAAAGTGGCTAGAGCCTGCGAGTGTGAAGGAGTTTAGGGAATTCTTGGGGTTAACTAGCTACTACAAAAAATGTGTCAAGAGTTATGGAGGAATTGCAAATCCTTTGACACAACTGCTCAAGAAAAATAGTTTCAAGTGGAGTTCTGAAGCTGCTAAAGCCTTCAACAACCTCAAGGAAGCTCTCACTCCTATTCCTTTGCTCAAACTGCCAGACTTCTCTAGAGATTTTGTCTTAGAGAGTGTTTCTTCACTCACTGGCATTGGAATTGTACTAATGCAAGACACATCCAATAGCATTTATAAGCAAAGGGCTTAAGGGTAAATCTCTCTCTCTATCTACATACGAAAAAGAGGTTTTCGCAATATTTTCAGCTGTGAAACACTGGAGGCAATATTTGTTAGGCATAATCAAAACTTATCAGAGAATCATAAAGTATATTTTGGAGCAAATGGTTAATACTGAGATACAGAAGAAGTAGCTGTGCAAGTTGATGGGGTTTAATTACACAGTAGAATACAAGAAAGGGGGACAATGTGGCTGCAGACAACCTCTCCAGAAGAGTGGATGATAGGCATGGTGAGGCATTTGAGGTGACATTCATTGTGCCCCAATGGATAGAAGAGGTGAAGACTATGGTACCACAAGATCCTTATTTTCAATCTTTACCAAAGAAGCTTCATAAGGGAGAATTAGACTCCACTAGTTACAAATTACAGGGTGGAGTTTGGTACTACAAGGGGAAATTTTTCGTATGCCCTACTTCCAAGTTGAGAAGGAAAATATTTCTTGATAATCATGAGTCTAGTGTGGAAGGTCACCTAGGCTTTCATAAAACCTTGAACATGATTAAGAGATCTTTTATTTGGCCTGACATTAATAAGGGTGTGAAGAAGATGGCCAGGGAATGTCTTCTATGTTAGAAGAACTAGCCAGAAACTATCTCACCTGCAGGTTTGTTACAACCTCTCCCTGAACCTGAATTAGTTTGGGAAGATGTCTCTTTGAATTTCATAGAGGGATTACTTAAGAGTTTGGGCAAATAAGTGATCTTGGTAGTAGTTGATAGACTTACAAAATATGCTCACTTTATTAGCTTGTCTCACCCTTATTCTGGCCATACCATTGCACAACTTTTCATTAATAATGTGAGTAAATTACATGAGATGCCCAAAAGTGTTGTATCTGACAAAGATCTTTGTATTTGTTAGTGAGTTTTGGAATGTATTCTTCAAACTAGAGGGGAGTAAGCTTAACCATTCTACAACCTATTACCCACAAACAGATGAGTATATAGAGATTTCCAATAAGGCAATTGAAATGTATCTCAGGTGTACATGTGTCATAAGCCAAAGGATTGGGCAAAATGGCTCAGTTGGGTAGAATATTGGTATAATACTAATTAGCACTTCACTACAGGTTTCTCTCCCTTTGAAGCTTTGTATGGAAGATATCCTCCATCCCCCAAACAATATGTCCAAGGCACTGCTAAACTGCACATTGTAGAAGAGAGCTTATGTTTAGAGATGTTGTACTGAAGCTACTCAAAGACAATATCATTGCAGCTCAGGAGAGAATGAAGATACAAGTAGATAAGAAGATAAGTGAAAGAAGTTTTGAGGTGGGGAATATGGTACTGCTGAAGTTCCAACTCTACAGGCAGGTTAGCTTGTAAAATTTCACTCCTCAAAAACTTGGTACTAATTTTTTTGGACCTTACAAGGTTATAAAAAGAATTGGGCAAGTTTCTTACAAGTTGGAACTGCTCGCCAATGCCGCCATACACCATATCTTTCATGTGTCCAAATTGAAGAAATGCTTTGGAGATCACTCTCCAGCTATTTCTGATGAGGTGCTGAAAGGTGGACTCAATGAGGTAATTCTTCTACACCTGAGCTTATTTTAGACATGAGGATGTTTCAAAGGGACAATAGAGCTAGTGTTAAACTGCTAATTAAATGGAAGTTTAAGAAGCTACATGAGAAGATGTGGATGATATTCGAAAAGATTTTCCTGATTTTGAACTTGAGACAAGTTCCATTTGAAGATGGAAGGAGTTGTTAGAGATATTGTTACTGTTGATACTTTATTCTTTTTCTTCTTAATTATCAATTGGGCTTAAATAATGTATGGGCTAGTCCAGAACCAGCCCAACCCACTTTCTTTATGTTATTTCCTTGGTCTTGTATGGTCATTGCACGTGCTCAATGATTGGGTGTGTATTAGTGGTCCTTTCCATTCAGTTAGGTAGTTTTTTCGTTTTCTGCTATTGTAATCTCCTATAAATATGAGAGAGGTAGAGTGTAAAGAATTATTAAGAATCTAATTATCAATTTCCCCCAATTTGAGCCCTATTCTAACCCTAAATTCCACCCATGGCCAAAAACAACAATACTAAGATTGCAGGAGCTAACTTCTAGAAGGACATTGGAGACAGAGTCGTTAGTTATGATGGAGGTGGGGTTTGAGGTGGCGGTGTCGCCGTTATCTTCGACGATATTATAGGGGAATTTGGGGAGAAAGAAGAAAGGGGAATTTCTTAAGGGTAAGGGTTTATACATGTAAGGGTTATGAGCATTATGAGGGTTATAAGGGTTATGGGAGTTAGGGCTAGAGAGTTAGGGTTATGAGGTTTATGAGGGTCAGCGTTACAACGGGTAGGGTTACAAGGGTTACGAGGGTCAGTAGGACAAACCCGACTCCGATCCGTAAAAAAATGAGTGGGCCAAAGTCGGCCCAACCAAGACCGGTCCAATAAAGGTCAGTGGGTTTATATGAATGGGCTACATTTGATGGTGGCGGCTATGTCTAATTTTGGATATTTGGTGGATCTCGATACTAGATGTTGGGCATGGGCTTTGAAATTGGGGGTATTGGGTCTAAGATACACGAAGTTGTAATATTTTTATCATTTGAGACCGTAACCTAATCCGAATTCTAAATAAAAGTTACCTTGTCAGGTTATAAGGTTCACATCCGAAACCTAAACTCTACCCGCTTTAATGGAGAGATTTTAAATTCCCTTCATCGTATATCCCTTCCTGATCCTAAACTTAAAAGTGGGTAAACTGTGAAGGGATGAGCATTTGAATAGGCAGAGTGTTTAGACAAAGATTTCAGTCTTAGGTACAGTAGGATTACAGTTTCCAAGATTTGTCCTTTCTTTTCATTACCATAATAATTGTATCAAAACTGATTCCTTACTCAGTGTTAATTTTTTGATATTACGGTTAAAATTGGGATTCTATCAGATGCCCTAGAATTGGCATATAGATGAAACACCATTGATTGTTTCTTTTAGTTTTTGCTCGAAGTTCTCAAATTTCATTTTTACTTTGCAATTGCCTGCTTCTTGTTCTGATGATCTATCTGATAGAATTTTGAGAGTTAATTGCAATAAATCCACCTGTACTTTTAGATCAAAACATATAATTCATATGAAAAATTGATCAACGCACATGAACATTTAAGGTGGGTACGACGTTAGTCAACTGCTAGTTTTTTATTTATGTGCAATGCACGTATTTGTATATTACAAAGATACACTTATACTGTTTAGTAATTATTTTTTACATATAAGTACTCTAAAAATATTTATTGCATATACACCCCTAATACACTTATATAATTTTTTGTTATTGCAAAAGTACCCTTAAAAATATTAAATATGTGGAAGACTTATTTACAAATAGTTCATCTTCTTCCTCTCTCATTCTTATTTTATCTACCCCCAAAAAAACCAAACTCTAACCCGCGCTATACTCGAACCCAAACCCCATACATTTTCTCTCTCTACCTTCATTTCTTCTCGCTCTCTCTCTCTCTTCTCTCTTATCTTCATCTTTCCCACCGTCTCAAACCCAAATTAAAATAAACTATTAAATTGGACCCCAACAAACCCATCAAATCAAACTCAAACCCAACAGACCCATCAAATTGTAATTCAATCCAACAATCTCACATATTCCTTCTCAAACTCTTTGCTCTCTCTCTCTTCTCTCTTAATCTCTTCCACCGTCTCAAATCTAAATCCAAATAATCCATTAAAATTTGAACCCAACAAACTCATCAAAACTAAATCCAAACCGAACAAACACATCAAATTCACATCTTCTTCGACAATATCATCTCTTCTTCCTCACCATCTTCACCTATCTCTCTCTCTCTCTCTCTCTTTCCCTTATTCTTTTTCCCATACTCTTTACATGTTCATAACTCATTCAAACCAAAAACCTGAACTTATAACTAAACCCAAAATTCATGAGAATATTTTTGTCATATATAGAATACATATACTGCATGTAACTTGAAAACTAACAGTTGACTAACACTGTATCTATCTTAGGTGGTTAAGTGTGTTGACCAATTTTATGCGTGTGTTATTTTCTTTGACCTAAAAGTACATGTGGATTTATCGTTTTAAACCTAAATTTTGAAAGTAGGAGTTTTCCACAGTTCGATAAATATATTATAAGTGTTAATTTCTAAAAAAATTGGTAATTGTGTTTTGGTCATTGCATAGAATTTAATTAAAGATACTAGTATTTTTCACGTGCGATGCACGTTTTGATAAGAGTTAGAGCGTGTGCGATATATGTGTTAGGAAATAGTTTTGGAGTTGGACATGCGTTGCACGTAATTGGAAAAAATATTTTGAAAAAAAAGTTACGATTTGTACGTGCAATGCATGTGTGTATAAGTAGAATTTGAGTTGTACGTGCAACATATGTGTATGTTTGGTGTTAAAAATATTGAAAATTTATTTTTGCACGTGTGTTGCACGTTTTAAATAGGTAAAATTTTGTTTGCTTGTTAGTTTTTGTTGTAATTAATAGAAGATAATACACAGGTTTGTATGTTGACAAATTACGACTCTAACTCTCCCATTATATATAGAGAGTACCATTATATATAGAGTGTATGCAACTTTAATTCCATGAATTCTCATTTAATCATTGCATATAATTCTAATATCTTCTAAAATCCTATACCGTGGAAAACACATTTAGCATGAATTCAAATTTTTTTATTTATAAGAAACAAATAGGCTCATGTTTTTTTTTTTGAGGGAAAAGGTGGAATAAGGCCACTCTGTTTCATTAATAAGAGTTTAACGAAACAAACCAAGAGTACTGGGCCCAAATACAAACTACAGACATAAAATAAAACATATATGAAGCAACATGACTACAAACAAACTCCCTCCAACAACCCTGGAGGGTGGGCCGACAAACCAGCTCGGTCCAGCAAAATTGTGAGTGCGTCAGTTTAGCTTCGTACAGTGCCTCCACGACACATGCACACCCACCTGAAACAAGTATGGCAGGATTTATCACCCGCCGCTCCCTGCGTTCACCTCGCTGGGAGGACCCATCTTTGGGCCCAAGCCCCGCAGATCGGAACTGATCCCACGGCACATGCACAACTATCGCATCCTCCCACCAACTTCACCACTCATCTTACAAACACGCCAGCTGTAGGACACGCCAGCCGCTCCTACAGCCGCTACCAAAGAGATAGCCATGAAGAGGATACCTTCGCCTCTCACACGATAGCGCTTATCTCCTGCGATCAACTATCTCGCTCACCCCACCTAACGCCACCCTCCAGGAGAGAGCCGTGTAGAGGATACCTTACCTCTCTCATGCTCAAGCTCTCTCCGGCGATTTCTCACCACACAGACTTATCTCGCCTCAAACTCCCAATACGAGGGAAGAGACGATGCTGTCGCGAGGCAGTAGCCTAAGTTGGAGGAAACTTAATAGCCAGATAGTAGGCGCTGTGTAGACTGCATCGACGACAACGTAGGACACACCCGACCAACCACATCCCAACCCCACATCCCCTCACCCCCAACATCCCGACTTCACACATCACGGAGGGACCCCATCTTTGGACCCAAGCTCCACAAACGTCAATCGCACAAAACTACACGCTTCCCACCCCTAACCCCAGCAAATGCACTAACAAAAGCACCTCCAACCACAGCAACATAGGGGGGGGGGGGGGGGGGGGCGCGGCTGCCTGGCCCCATACAAGAGAGGGGCGCAGTTGCCTGGCCCCAAGGCTTTCCGCCTCACTGACCGCTAAACGCGCCTTGCTGCCGGTTTCGCCTGAGCTGCGATGGAGAGCGACAGGCCGCACGCGCGCTGGCCCCGTCACTCGATGGAGGGCACTGAAGCCGCGCGGAAGAGTGGACGACTAGACGCCGTGGAATCCATCTTCGTCGCCGTACTGGAAGGGAGGGAGGAGCCGCGTTGGTGGAGTTGTAAGGGGGAGACGACGGGGAGGGGGGGGGCGGCGGCGCTGAGGGTAAGCCGCCGCCGCCCCAAGAGTATAGAACTAGGGTTTTGGGGTTTTTTTGGGTTCGGGGGTAGATAGGAGAGGAAGGGTTTTTTTTTATGCTCTAAAATTGGATTCTTAAAACATAACTATTAAAGAAGTTTTGGATCTCAATCCGAACCCGAAGAGCAATTCGGATCGGCATTCATATCCGCAGATGCGGGGCGCGCACACCCGTGCCCACTACACGGGCCACAAATAGGCTCATGTTACTGGCCACCAGGTTCACATTTGACAGTTTCGGAATAGCCAAAACCTCAATACTATACCAGTACACGTGGAAGAGTCTGATTGGAAAGTACACGTGTAAAATTCCGTGGACGCATTTCCGGGTTCACTTTTCCAAAAACCCGCCCAACCGGCTCCGACGCAGTTACCAGTCCACGTGGAAGACTTCCATTGGAAGTTACACCCGTCTCCTCCCCCCCCCCCCCCCCCCCCCCCCCCCTCTCTCTCTCTCTCTCTCTCTCTCTCCTCCTTGTGTGAATTAATTGATGTGAAAGATCGACAAACCTTCACTGCTGCTAAATCCAAACCCGTTTCAAAAAACAAAAAAAACAAAAAACGTAAAAATCGAGTAATAAAACAAAGGTATCGTCGTTAAAAATGCAGTTAACGGTCGGCGTTGCTCTCCTTCTCTTCTCATACTTCCGTTTCACTTATCTTGTCGGAGCCCTCTACTCGCCGTCGTCTCCTGTCCTTCAATTGACCCCCTCCAACTTCAAATCCAAGGTATCGTGAATTATTCCGACTCCATCTTCATATTTTTTCTCGATTATTTAATTGATGATTGATTTAATTTATAAATGACGATAGGTGTTGGATTCGAACAGAGTGGTATTGGTGGAGTTCTTTGCGCCGTGGTGCGGACACTGCAAAGCCCTAACTCCGACGTGGGAGAGAGCCGCCACTGTCTTGAAAGGCGTCGCCACCGTCGCCGCTCTCGACGCTGACGCCCACAAGTCTCTTGCTCAGGTTTGACTGCTTCTTAATACATAGTATTCTTTCCAGATCTGAATATTAGGTAGAGACTAGAGACTGATCAGATGGATTTGGATTATAAGATCTGATGGATCTTGTCTTTTGATTCAGTCGAGTTTATACGAGTGAATTGAAATTTGGACTTGTAGCATGAGTCCTTTTTTCTTTTTCTTTTTTCTTCTTTAAATCGCAATTGTTTCTTAAACCCTATTTCTCAAGGTAAATCTAACAGGGTTGTATTGGATTGAGATTTCAAAGGATTTTAAAAGAATTGAGAATCTCAGTATTTAAGGGATTTATGGAGAATTCACCTAAAATTTTGACTGGAATTTATAAGGATTTTAAAATAGTTTGATGGAATTCTTATTATGAATTTGATGGAATTCGAAGGAATTCGATGACAATTGAATTTTCATAAACTTTATAATTAGTTCATTTCCTATACAAGATTGTCATTCTCATAAGAGTAGTACGAATAAACATCAACACACCTTGCAAGTCATTGACATCAATCATCACGTGGATAACCTATTAACTATTGATAACCTATTTACTGCTCTACAAACTACAAAACATTAGGCACAGGTTTAGGGGTTAGGGTTTCAGTAGCTGTATAACTAACTCTAGAAGTATATTCCAGTATTGGGTTGTAGTTGTAGTTTAAACCAACTGCTTAGTTTTTTTTATTAAATTAATTATCTTTTAAATTAGCAAAGATTATGATGTGGCAAAATGGAGTTCCGTTTTATAAATATATTTGAAACATGTTGGTTTTGTTAATTATATATTAAAATAGTATTATTCAAATAAATTGTGCTAAAAAAATATATAAGAATGACAATCTCGTATATTTTTTACAGTTCTTAATTGCTTCTCTATCCTCAGAGCTCATACAACCAACTATACGTTCACACTCAATATTTGGACATTACAAAGTTTCTCTATAGTTAATTACGTACTGGCAGAGCCAATATATAGAAGGAAAGGAACTGCATCTCTAATGTCATCTAGTCCATTAGAAAACATAACAACATTCTCAAAACCGACACTGAAACCAGAGTACTTTACAGTGCCATGTTTCCGAATATCCAAGTACCAATCATATTGTTCTTGAGATAATCCAAGCTCCTCCATCCTGGAAACATTGTTTTTCATTCAAAATAAAAATTTCACTGATTAATACAACTATTAGTGCATAAAGAAAAAGGAGTATAAAGCAAGAGTACATGACGTGTAAACCTGGTGCTAATCTTATCAATCTGTTCCTCCTTTTGACATCCCCTAACTAGCACTCCCACCTGTAAGAAGTTGGAAATTTTATACAAATCCATTCATAGAAGTGAAAATTGAAGTAGTCGGTGCAATTATATCGAAAGCAGATGCAGTCCTTTCATCTTCTTTGATGTGCACGTAAAACGGCTTCACTTCTCTCGGGTTTGGGGGATATCGGGGGTTTGGGGGATATCGGCGACGGGATGTTGAAGGAGAAGAGGATGGTTTGGGATTTCGAAGAGGATGGTTTGGAGAATAGGATGGTAGGGATGTTGAAGAAGAAGAAGATGAACAGTACATTCACAAATGGCTTGAAAGTTTCTACGAAAAAGGTGAGAATTGCAAAGGCTTTTGATATTTATACCTCAAACCTAGATTCCATCTAAATCCTCCAAATTCTCAATTCTACCAAAATCAATAACCTTTTGAATACACCGAGAATTGAATGGGGTCATTTAAAATCTCAATTGAATACACCGAGAATTGAATAGAATCACTTAAAGTCTCAATTGAATACACTGTGAATTTTATAAACTCCTTTAAAATCCTAATTGAATACACTAGGATTTTTCACATTCTTTTAAATTCTTTTCAAATTCCAATCCCATACACCCCTATAAATTGACATTGTTGTGTAATAGAAGAAGCGGTTCTTTTAGCAAATTTATGTGCCCTTTTTTAAAAAAAAGTGAGTTTGATTACTGATCAGACTTTTGATGCATAGGAATATGGAATCCAAGGATTTCCGAGTATTAAAGTATTCTCTCCCGGTAAGCCACCGATAGATTATCAAGGAGCAAGAGATGTGAAGCCCATAGCGGAGTTTGCTCTCAAGCAGGTATTGATGAAATTCATCATTTCGAGTTTATAGGATTTGTTTTATATTATTATTTGTGCTATGTATTCATCTATCATGTAGTTGTGTTGTGAATGATTGTTTAGCTATTTTGTTGAATTCAAAGCCATCCAAATTGAAGGCCACGGTTAAGAATGTATGCATGATCTTGATGTTTCTAAGGCCATTTTTATAGCTTCACATGTTCCTCTGCTATGCATGTTTTTTTATTTTTGTTAATGCGTCTGGTTTATAGCATTGAATATAGGACATTTGATCTGCAGAAGGAAGAGTTAAAATTCACCAGTCACTAGTAACTAACAAGTGACAAGGAAGAATACTGTAGTTTGATTCGGCTTAGACTAATTTAGATTAGGAGTTTCCGACATAGGAGTTACAAAGGAAGAGTTAAACTTGTTAATAAATGAGGGACAAAAATGTGTCTTCCAGGTATGGGCGTATTGGTGGAATATTTTTGCAAGCGTACAAAATCGCAATAAGTAGTATAATTTTAAATGAAAAAAATGTCGAACCCACAAGAACTAATTATTTTATTGAATACCGAAATTCACTAGATTAACTACTATTTGGAAAGTCGAAAATATGTTAAAAATAGTAACTAAACTAAATTAAACTAAAGTAAAGAACTAAACTAATTAAAAAGAACGAAATCTGAAATTTTGTAGTTTGTTAATCGCAGAACTAGTTTTAGGGCTTTTGATTTTACCTAGTTAATCTCACACAATTCATAATTCCATGTAATTAAAAACTATACTTTTCTAAGTTGTTGACCAAAATTTCCTAATTATTCAATGTCTTCTCTCGAATAACACCAAACATATTCCCAACTAGCAATTCGTCATATGTCTATGCAAATTTAATTAATTGAAGATTCATTAAGTTCTATAGATTTCTTTACGGTCACATTAATCGCGGTGAATTATCTCTGATTTCGCTCAATCACCGTTGTTCAATTTTATAGTTCTAAATCACAAGTTACCTTTCGACAACCCCCATGATTCAATAAATCATACAGTAGTTGGCCAAACAATTGCACGCATTAAGATAAAAAATTAAACACATAACCATGGAAAAAATAGAATAATAAAATAACATAGAATTCAAATTTTGTTAGCAAAACTAGGCTACATCGAAAACCTAGAAAATAAAAATTAGTTCATAATAAATTTGCAACTAACAAACATGTTTTTAGATGGATAATAAAAATTAGAAAAAAAAGAAAGAATACTGTAGTTTGATTCGGCTTAGACTAATTTAGATTAGGAGTTTCTGACATAGGAGTTACAAAGGAAGAGTTAAACTTGTTAATAAATGAGGGGAAAAAATGTGTCTTCCAGGTATGGGTGTATTGGTGGAATATTTTTGCAAGCGTACAAAATCGCAATAAGTATTATAATTTTAAATGAAAAAAATATCGAACCCACAAGAACTAATTATTTTATTGAATACCGAAATTCACTAGATTAACTACTATTTGGAAAGTCGAAAATATGTTAAAAATAGTAACTAAACTAAATTAAACTAAAGTAAAGAACTAAACTAATTAAAAAGAACGAAATCTGAAATTTTGTAGTTTGTTATTCGCAAAACTAGCTCTAGGGCTTTTGATTTCACCTAGTTAATCTCACACAATTCATAATTCCATGTAATTAAAAACTGTACTTTTCTAAGTTGTTGACCAAAATTTCCTAATTATTCAATGTCTTCTCTCGAATAACACCAAACATATTCCCAACTAGCAATTCGTCATATCTCTATGCAAATTTAATTAATTGAAGATTCATTAAGTTCTATGGATTTCTTTACGGTCACATTAATCGCGGTGAATTATCTCTGATTTCGCTCAATCAATGTTGTTCAATTTTATAGTTCTAAATCACAAGTTACCTTTCGACAACCCCCATGATTCAATAAATCATACAGTAGTTGGCCAAACAATTGCACGCATTAAGATAAAAATTAAACACATAACCATGGAAAAATAGAATAATAAAATAACATAGAATTCAAATTTTGTTAGCAAAACTAGGCTACATCGAAACCCTAGAAAATAAAAATTAGTTCATAATAAATTTGCAACTAACAAACATGTTTTTAGATGCATAATAAAAATTAGAAAAAAAGAAAGAAGAACTCTGTTTGTTGTTTGGATTGAAATCGATGCAGCAGTCGTATTCCTCTTTCTTTCTTTCCCTTTTTCCGAGACGGAGCCAGTTGCCACCTTTCTTCTCTTTTTTTTTTCTTTTTTGTTCTTTTTTTTCTTTTCTCTGGTTCCAAGCCGCAATCCCTCTCCTCCGCAGTTTTTCTTTTTTTCTTTTTCTCTGGCCACCACTTTCTTTCCTCATTTCTTGTGCCGCCCCACTTTCTTATATAGGGGATAGGGAACATCTAGGAAGTACGGATATTTTCAAATGGTTGACGTACCCGTGTCGGTGCGTATCGGGTGCCGATACTCCTTTGGTACTCCCGGGTGCGTACCCAAGGAGCACCCAATTTTTTAAATGCATTTTACACAACTTTTAGACACAATTATATTTAGATAAATGCATAGGATCCTAGAATAATTTCAAAAGTTTGTTGTTTACAATTATGCTCAAACACAAAACAAGACTACCCAAATATTTGATAGTTAGATTATCATTTCTTTTCTCTAAAATACTCATAATTATAATGTATTCTTATAGTTCTATGAAATGGTTTAAATATTTGCATTTTTAACAAGAAAAATATTTTTGTATCTATAAATATAATATAAATTATTTTATATTTAACGTACCCACAACTCACCCGTATCCTACTTTTTTTGTAAAATCATGTATCTCCGTACCCGTGTCATGTCGTACCCGCACCCCGTACCCGTATCCGTGCTTCAAAGGGGAACATTTGGGTAGGGTTAGGTTGGTTAATTAGAATTAGATAATTAATTAGTTAAAATATATAGATTAAGATTAATCTATTGATTTTAAACTAAACTAATTAATCTCTATCCAAATCAAATCCAACACATACTGTTCCTTTCTTTATTACACAATTTCATCCCACCCCCTAACTAACCATATTATTTTATGTTGGTTCTTCAATGGGCCAATTAGTAAAATCGCACATTTGAGTACTCGAATTTTTCAGAATTCTTCACATATAATCAATTTGATTTTTTGAAATCTTTATCCTTGTTTTCTTTCTTGATTTCACCAAAATGCTCACCTTTTGCATTTATCCATCTCACTCCTTAAAAAACAAACAAATAAATAAAAATAAGTAGAAAGAAGATAAATTTTAAAGAAATAAGTGAGAACTTGCAACTTTATTGTGTAAAGAGAGTAATAAAGTCATGTATAAAATTCACTCATCAAATACCCCCAAATTTAAGATTTTGCTTGTCCTCGAGCAAAAAGTAAAACCATAAAGAAAATAATAATAATCATAATTAGGCTTAACTCTTCACACCTAAAGGACTTATCATGCAAGCATCAAATTTTAACTTAATACATAAACAATAGCAAATAAAGTAAAACTAAGCATACTCACTTTCTCCAGTGCAATTATTCATACACAATTCCAAATCCAATCAAATTTGTCATGCAATTAACACAACTGAATCATGTAACAACTCAATCTGTGATCACCCTTTCTCACTACTACAAACCGAGTAGTAAACTAAAGTGTCTTTTTTTAATCTCTCTCTAAGTTGTCACTTGCATACTGGAGTGTCTTTTTAATTTATCTCTAAGTTGTCACTTGCATTTTGACGCGAATGCAAACATTTGTGTTGAATTCACCCGATTACTCAACAAGTCACATACTTAGAGTGTTTTTGCATATTCATATTTCAAGTTGTCGTTTAACGTAAAAGTAAACATTCATGATGAATACCTCTAGTTACTAAGCAACTGAAAGAATTGGAATAGATAAACCTTTATTTGTTCAATTATTTAATCATTATCACTATGTTTACTTAAGCTCTGTTTAGGACTAAATCAAAGGGGATAATCACAAGAAAAACATCACACTCCTCTTTTATGTATAATCACATGACTCTTATAATTTTGTAAGAAATTTTGAACTTCAATAATTTAAAAAAAATATATATATATATGCTTAATCTTGCTTTATAAGATATTGTTTATCCTAAATCAAAAAATTTGCAATGCTTTAGCACAATAAATAAGGCAAAAGTGTAATGGTAAGCCTAATTGAAGTCTCTTTCTTTCTTTTCAAATATATACATAAAAATTTGTACCCCTTCCCCGAAACTTGAATATCTCATTGTCCTCAAATTGGAAAATATAAAAAGAAAAAGAAAAAAAAAAGAAAAGTTCAGAATTGCTCCCGTGATTTATGTTGAAATTCTGGATGAGTGACGTTCATTATTTCGGTGATATCTGGAGTTGTAGATATCCAAATTGCTTGATTCTTTTCCATTGGAAAGCTAAGACAATTTTCTTTGATCGCTCTTTGAAACACTTTGCCAGATTCGGAGTCTAGAAAATAACTATGTCGGAAACCCTCAAACTTATGCAATCCTATAAAATAAAATTAAAAAATAAATTAAAGTAAACAAAAAATAAAAATAATTCTAAAGAAAGGAAAAACAAAACATGGATTGCCTCCCAAGAAGCGCTAAGTTTTAAGTCTTTAGCCGGACGTGGTAGCTGAAATTGGTTATGTGATGCCAAGATCCAACAACATAAGAACATCTTTTCTAATAATTCCCTTCATGTGTGGAATAGTTTTTCTTTGTACATCCCCACAAATTAGATGGCAGTGATTTAACCTCGAGTTTGAGTCGTTTCTTTCTTGAAGATGGCGTCTTTGATATCTCACCTCTTTAAATTTCAGCTGAGAAGACAGATGAATAGATGGTGTAGCTTCCAAATACCTAACATATTCCAAAATTTTTTCTTTCTCGGATTCAAGAGTTGTTGAATTTGTTAGACACACTTTTACCGGTAACTTTTCAACTCCAGACCTATGTGTCTTGCCCACAACTAAATCAATTTTACTAACTTGAAAACACAAGTGAATTTCGGCAAGAAAGTTTATGGATTTAAAGACATCAAACGTTACTTGCCCAACCCTCAAAATAAGTTTTCCTTGTTGAACATCAATCAAAGCTCTCCTCGTAGCTAGAAAATGTCGTCCCAAAATCAACAGAATTTGTTCATCTTCATCTATATCAAGCACTATGAAATCAGCTGGGAATATGAACTTGTCTACCTTCACCAAAATATCTTCAATTATTCCTCTTGAGTACTTGATAGATTTGTCCGCCAGTTGCAAAGAAATTGTAGTAGACTTACTTCTCCAAGACCAAGTTTCCTGAAAACCGAAAAAGACATAAGATTAATATATGTTCCTAAATCACACAAAGCTTTATGAAAGAAAAATTTCCAATAGTGCAAGGAATTGTAAAACTCTGGATCTTCAAGTTTAAGAGGCAACTCCTTTGTAAAATTGCACAAATCTCTTCAGTTAACATCACTATCTCATGCTCCTCCAACTTCTGTTTGTTTGATAAAATATCCTTCAAAAATTTAGCATTGTTAGACATGTTCTACAGTTTCAATAAGAGAAATATCAATTTGCAATTTCTTAAAAAATACTTTAAATTTTAGAGAATTGAAATTTGAGATTATTCTTTTAAGTCTTTGCGGAAAAGGAATCGGTGGATCATAAGGTGAATTAGAATAAGTTTCAGGATTAAACTCCCTAGAAACCATGATGTTTCAAGCTCTTTTAATCTTCTTAAAATTTCCAACATGGTTGTTGGCCACCTACTGCATTTGTTCCTCCAAAATTGGCTTGAACTCATCTTGCTTTTCTACCACAATTTGTTTGACAATTTCGTCTTGTGGCTGCTCAATTGTTCGCCCATTTCTATGTGTTTTTGCTTTGACATGCTCTTTTGGATTGGTTACGGTGTTACCGGGTAAGGTTCCTGATGTTCTTTTCGTAAAATATTTGAAAGCTGACCTATCTGAGCCTCAAGGTTGTGAATTGAAACAGTATTATTTTGTATCGTCAAATCTGTCTTCTGCATGTATTGCATGAGCATCCGTTCAAGCGTCGGCTTCTTTTGTTGTTGTGGAAAATTCTGAGATGTCTAATTGTTCCTTGATTGTTGTTCCAAGAAAAATTGGGGTGGTTTTTTCATCCCAGATTATATGGGTTCGAATAAGGATTGTTTTGATGTTGGAAGTTGGATACGTAATTTGTTTGATCAAAATGTGGTTGAGAAAATGGATTTCCCACTTGGCAATCAATACTTGAGTGATTTTCTGCACAATAATCACAAATAATATTAGTTTGAATAACATTAACGTTCATATTACCTAGTTGTCTAGATAAAGTAGCAATTTGCGCAGTCAATGTGGATCAAGCTAAAAAACTCTAGCTGCTTTTCTTGGCATTGCTTTCTCCGACCATTGATAATTGTTGGATGTCATTTCCTCTAAAAGCTCATAGGCCGCTTCATGAGTTTTGCTCATAAGAACTCCTCCAGCCGTTGCATCTATCATAGATCGATTTGTAATTCCTAAACCATTATAGAATGTTTGGACTTGCAGTCATTTCGGAAGTTCATGATGAGGACACTCTTCAGTAAATCTTTATACCTCTCCCACGCATCATACAAAGATTCATTATCAAATTGAGTAAATGTGGTAAAGTCATTCCTTAACTTTGCTGTCTTTGCCGGCGGAAAATACTTGGCTAGAAATTTTTGTGCAAGTCTCTCCCAAGTAGTGATAACACCCGATAGTAGAGAATTTAGCCAAACCTTCATCTTATTTCTTAGTGAAAAGGGAAAGAGTCGTAATCGAATTGCATCATCTGATACTCCATTGTGCTTGAAAGTGTCGCAAATTTGTAGAAAGTTTGCAATGTGAACATCAGGATCCTCGTGCGATAGTTCTCCAAATTGAACAGTCTGTTGAATCATTTGAATGATCGCCGATTTAATTTCAAAATTGTTAGCTTCTATAGCTAGCCTCTTAATACTTGATGTTGCTCCATTAATCGAGGACATAGCATAGTCTCTCAAAACCTTATTTTCTTCTCCATTACCCTTGTTCGTTATGGTGTTGCACTTCTATGTCCTGAAATATATTTTATATAACCGAAAAATTAATCAAACTTATCTTTCAAAAAAAAAAAATCAAATTAGTAACAATCTAGCTATTATCATTATCAATAAAAAATAATTAGACCCCGGCAATGGCGCCAAAAACTTGGTGGAATATTTTTGCAAGCGCACAAAATCGCAACAAGTAGTATAGTTTTAAATGAAAAGAGTGTCGAACCCACAAGGACTAATTATTTTATTGAGTACCGAAATTCACTACATTAACTATTATTTGGAAAGTCGAAAATATTATAAAAATAGTACCAAACTAAATTAAACTAAAGGAAAGAATTAGACTAATTAAAAAGAACGAAATCTGAAATTTTGTGGTTTGTTAATTGCAAAACTAGTTCTAGGCATTTTGATTTCACCTAGTTAATCTTACACAATTCATAATTCCATGTAATTAAAAACTATACTTTTCTAAGTTGTAGCCCAAAATTCTCAAATATTCAATGTCTTCTCTTGAATAACACCAAACATATCCGCAATTAACAATTCGTCATATTTCTATGCAAATTTAATTAATTGACGATTCATTAAGTTCTATGGATTTCTTTACGGTTACATTAATCGCGGTAAATTATCTCTAATTTGCAATCAATAGTGTTCAATTTTATAGTCCTAAATCACAAGTTACCTCTTGACACCCCCATGATTCAATAAATCATACAATAGTTGGTCAAACAATTGCACAGATTAAGATAAAAAATTAAACACAATCATGGAAAAATAGAATAATAAAATAACATGGAATTCAAATTGTGTTATCAAAACTATGCTACATCGAAGCCTTAGAAAATAAAAATTAGTTATAATAAATTTGTAACTAACAAACATGTTTATAAGATTGCATAATAAAAATTAGAAAAAAGAAGAAAGAAGAACTCTGTTTGTTGTTTGGGCCGAAATCGAAACAATAGTCTTCTTCCTCTTTCTTTCTTTCCCTTTTTCCGGGAATGAGCCAGTCGCCACCTTTCTTCTTTTTTTTTTCCTTTTTTTTTCTTTGGTTCCAAGCCGCAATCACTCTCCTTTCTTTATCCGCAATTTTTCTTTTTTCTTTTTCTCTGGCCGCCACTTTCTTTCCTCCTTTCTTGTGCCGCCCACTTTCTTATATAGGGGATAGGGAATAGTAGGGTAGGGTTAGGTTAGTTAATTAGATTAGATAATTAATTAATTAAAATATATAGATTAAGATTAATCTATTGATTTTAAACTAATCAACTAATTAATCTCTATCCAAATAAAATCCAATGCATATTGTTTCTTTCTTTATTACACAATTTCATTCCTCCCCATAACTAACCATATTATTTTATGTTGGTTCTTCAATCAGCCAATTAGTAAAATCGCACATTGAGTACTCGAATTTTTCAGAAATCTTCACATAGAATCAATTTGATTTTTGAAATCTTTATCCTTGTTTTCTTTCTTGATTTCACCAAAATGCTCACCTTTTGCATTTATCCATCTCATTCCTTAAAAAACAAACAAATTAATAAAAATAAGTAAAAAGAAGATAAATTTTAAAGAAATAAATGAGAATTCGCAACTTTATTGTGCAAAGAGAGTAATAAAATCATGTATAAAATTCACTCATCACATATTAAGTATACATATCAGAGTTGCAAAACAAACACTTAAATTTACTAGGGAATAAGGGAAAAAGAAGGTTGATTAGGTCTTGCAACGATATGGAATTGGTTTATATCCTTTGTCAGAAAGGGAAATTTGCAAATGATGTTTATGATTTTAACAAAATGATTGGGGAAAAGGAGTGCTTTTGCAGTACATAGTGGTAGCTTCCCTGTAATGTTGAAGGTATTTAATGATAATATGTTGTTTTATTATATGGTCAACAACTCAATGTGGAAAGTGTCTTAGAATCAAATGCTGATGCATGATATAACATCTAATTACCTTTGTTCTTCCTACAAAGATGATTATATCTAATTATGCGTGTATGTATACAGATCAAGGCTCTTCTTAAGGAACGATTAGATGGAAAATCAACTGGGAGTTCGAGTGAAAAAACTGAAACAAGTGCTTCAGTAGAACTGACATCTCGCAACTTTGATGAAGTAGTTGTAAAAAGTAAGGAACTCTGGATCGTGGAATTCTTCGCACCGTGGTAAGTAAATTGCTAATTGTGTAATTTTGAAACTATCCAACCCCATCTCTCTATTATTATTGTGAAGATGTAATGGACCTTGATTATATCTAAATCATTAAGATTATACTATGAAATTCTAGTCAACCTGTGGGTTTCAGTTTCAGATTTTTGTTACATGTAATGTGACGCATGTTAATGCAACGTGCTTAACTCACATTACAGCAACTAACAGAGGTAACTAGATTTCTTATCTCCTAGAAAGGGAAAGGTAGTATTGCAAATGCAGCTTTACCTATGTGGATCATAAGTATTCATGTCTCCCTTTCCCTTGAATCACTACAGACTTTCTCTTAGGACTTGACTCAAATTTTGTTTTAGAAATTTTGTAATAAATGAAGTTATGTGTTTTAGTTTCCCCCAACTCCAGGATGACTACCCATTTAACTATTCAAGAGTTATCAGTAGTAAACATCCTTCATTCTTATTATACAAAGTAATACATGTCTCATCTTATTCATTCCAGAAAGAACAAATTAATTTCTGGCTATTATTTGTTTGCCGGTTTTTAAATTTTAGGAGCACATGGTTTGTACTGTGGCTGCTTAGTGACATTCTTATCATCTTTCCAAAAAAGTAACAACTGTATAGTACATTCTTTATTTATTATTATGGGCATTACATATTTTGTACTTTTGATTCTTCTTTTAAGCCTACTGGGTTTAATATACTAATAGTCGTCTAATAATCATCTAATAAGTTCAGAAATCTCCATATCATCTCCAGCAGTCTTGTATACTTATATCAGTATTCTCTTTTATTTAAAAGCTTCCCATGCATGTTGTTTTTATAGGTGCGGGCATTGCAAAAAGTTGGCTCCAGAGTGGAAGAAAGCTGCAAATAACTTGAACGGAAAGGTGAAACTGGGTCACGTTAATTGTGATGCTGAAAAGGTGAGCTGAATTTTCGGTGATTTGTGGCATCTGCGAACTTCAAATTTTCGGTTATTTAATGTGCTGGAAACTTGGACAATTCTGGACAGTTTTAGTTATGCAATGACTATATATATTTGCACGTGCACAAATACAAAAAATTGATCACCTTTTTTGAAGATGTTTAATTTCCAATATACACTTAAGAACTGGTTACCATTGTTTAAAAGATATTTAAGATGTCCAATTCTCAATATATGCTTGTAAAGGAGAAAAATATGTAGGACACATTCAAGTTGACTTCATACAGCCTGAGAATGAGTTGTCTTAAGCACGAGCATTCTCTAGTAGTAAGTAAAACAAGGGCGGTTCTGTTCCATTGTAATCGTTGTATTTTCAAACTGTTATGTGAAAGGTTCAAGTTTAGATTATATTCACTATTGTCTAAATGTAATCACTAAACTTTACTAGTAATTTGCACGTGCGATGCACATTTTATTTTTATTTTTTTTAATATCTAGGAACAGAGCAAGTTCCACTGGCAACCTTTTTTTTCAACAACTTCGAATCGGTCTTCAGATTCCCCTTTGCCACTGCTCCTTCTAAAATACATTTATCATCTCCTCTCATGACCTCTTCTACAATATGTTTCCCCATATTCTTCGATGCGAACTCAGCAGCTTTGGTACTACCATGGCTGGCGAAAATGCCGAAGAACGCCTGAATTAAGTAAATACCCCTCAATTTTTTCTTAATTTTTTTTGAATAAAAAAATTGTAAACATTAATATGGAAAATGTCATTGGCTGAAATCATTGAGCCAAAATACTGGATGGAACAACTAAAAATCTATAGCAAAAGCCCATAATGATTTTATTCTTTGATGAGATATATGAATCACTAAAATAAATGAAATATAGAATGAAAAAAGATGAAATAACATTAGCAGCTCTCATAATACTTCAACATCAACAGTGAATTGTGAGTTATCCGAATAGCGTATATTTGCCAAATGTTATTGGCTGAAATCATTGAGCCACAATACTTAATGGAACTAAAAATAAAAAAAAGCACATTGATCGTATTTACTTTGAAGATATTCACAAAAGACCGAACAAAACAAAATATAGAAAGGAAAAAAGAATTAAAGATGAAAGTAACAGCAGCAGCTCTCATAATACTTCACTATCAACACTGAACTAAAAGTACTCCGATTAGCGTACTCTTAAGAAACACTAACCATTTGCGGATTGTTGTTAACGGAAGCCTGAATATCCTTAACAGCACCGGCCCAATCCAGACCGTCCAAATGTTGAGCCTCTGCAACATCAAGTCCAACCTTTCCTCGATACAAACTAATCAACAACAATCACAAAATCAAACACAATCCTGATTTTAAAAAAAAGAAGAAATTTGACAAAGTGAAGAAGAAAAAATTAGGGCATACTCTGGAATTAGGGCAGGGTAACCGTCGCCGATTTGGGCGATCTTCTGAGCATGGTTTTTCACCTCAAAATCCACGCTCCACCACTCCTGCAGCACCACGATCCCAGGTGCTCCCTCTTTACCGAGGACGTACGCATCGAACGTTTGAAATTCGAATCGAGAATAAGTTAGCGATGATTCGAAGTAGGAACCGATCAGTTTCAAGAAATTGTAATCACAGTGAAATCGTGAAGTAGTTAGGGTTTGGAGACTCACGGTGTCGTCTCGGGTGATCTGGACCTTCTGGAAGGCGGCGTCGGTGGCGGCGGCCATGGCGACAGTGAAGAGGGAGAAGATTGGAGAGTGAATTTGAAGAGGTGAAGAAGTTGGAGAGGGGAAGGTGAGAAGTTGAACTGGTGTTTTAGATATTAGCAATTTTTTAAATTGAGGAGAAGTTGGAGAGTTGTTTTCATTTGTACGTGGGCATGATAAATGTGAAGTAAATGTGAATTGAAAATTACATTTCTGACCTTTGATTGTGGAGAGATCAGGGGTAAAAATTAACAGAATTAACCCTATATTATTTTTTTGCCTTTTATGTATATGGGGGCATGATAGTAAAAAGCCGCCAAAATGGGACTTTGCTTAATAATAGTATAGGTAATACAATTAGTTGAATGAAGTACTCAGCATATACAATGTATTCGTCCAAATTTTTTTACATGCACATAAAAGGTGTCTCCCTGGATCAGGTTTCTGTAAGGTTCTTAACTTCTTATGTTACTTTGGGGAACTCTGATACCTTAGCACGTGTTTTTATGTGTCAAAATAATGCTAAAGATAAGACCATTGCTTCTGTGTCTTCTTGCTATTCTTTTAGACTTCTCCACTGTTGAATAAGTTAACTTGCCTATCTGCTACAAGTCTTTAGGTGATTTTCACCAAGATGTTCTTGATGCCATATGTGCCTTTGTTATCCTTGCCACTGCCATCATCATTTGAACATTATCCAATTGCATGTAGTTAGCTATGGAGGACCAAAGGATATAACAAGAATTTAACAAGAATCAATTATCGTTCATGTAGTTACCTATGGAGGGTCTAAAGGATATAACAAGAATTTGACAAGAATTAATCTAAATTCAAATCAGAAGCCAAGAAAAATATTGTTACACAAGGACTTGTCAAATCCAATAGACCACATTGTGAAGTAGGAAAAATGGGCTACTGCACTGTAAAAAGTGAAAGTAAAAATAGCAACAAATATACGTAAGATGAATATAAAATAGAATGATAAAAATATTGAATTAGTCAGTAAAAAAAACTCAGGTTTATGAAAGTGAAGCCAAATGAACGGAGCTGGGAAGAGACTGAGCCAAGTCGAACATGCCAAAGCAAAATGCATAGTTCTATATCTGACTATCTTTTAGAGGTGTTCACATGGAATCATTTTCTACATTTGGCTATATCTTGATTGGTCATCTTTATTTGCGAATAGAAAACCATCTATCATGATTGATGGAAAACCGTAACTCAACATATTAGTAGGGTTGGTTTGAGACTGTATCACTTTATACGCTCAATTTGTATTTGGTGGAAAATTTGTTTCCCTTTTATATATCAGATTTGAGTTCATGTTTGGATAGGTATTAAATTTTATAATCACAAATTTGTTCTCCTTCTTAGTAGTAGAAACTCCCAAGTTGTATATTGAGCAACTTAATTATTGGTTTTAACATCCCATGCTGTCTACAAACTCTATTGCCGTAATAGCTAGTGATTTTGTTTTACCATGATACTAGTACTGTATTTCCTGTGTCATTTATTCTTTTCTATCAAATATAACTTGATTAACTATATAATGGACATTACATCGGGAGTAACTTGCATCTAACATGCAAGAAAACCAGTCCTTGATGAGCAGGTTTAACGTACAAGGGTTTCCTACAATTTTAGTGTTTGGTGCCGACAAGAGCAGCCCATTTGTATATGAAGGGGCAAGGGCTGCTCCAGCTATTGAGTCCTTCGCATTAGAGCAGCTGGAAAGCAATGCAGCTCCACCTGAAGTATCGGAGTTGACTGGCCCAGTAAGCAATCTTGATAATATATTCACCATTGCATAACTTCCAGTATCTGTTTGAAGGTTCATAATCCCTTTTGTCTGCTGCAGGATGTGATGGAGGAGAAATGTAATCCAGCAGCTATATGTTTTGTAGCCTTTCTTCCTGACATTTTGGATTCAAAGGCAGAGGGAAGAAACAAACATCTCGAACTTTTGTTATCTGTTGCTGAAAAGTTCAAGAGGAGTCCCTACAGGCAAGAGCTTTACTTTTTTTAATGCTTGCAAAATATTGCCTTGAAATGTGAGAACCATTATCTATGTTATTTCTCACCCAGCAGTATGTCAAATGTAACAGCAAGGCTAACAGAGCTTAATATGTTAATACAGTTATTTGTGGGCCGCTGCTGGGAAGCAGTCTGATCTTGAGAACCAAGTTGGTGTTGGTGGCTATGGTTACCCTGCTCTAGTAGCCCTCAATGTGAAGAAAGCTGTATATGCACCACTCCGAAGTGCCTTCGAGCTTGATCAGATAATGTAATCTCTCTCTCTCTCTCTCTCTTCATGCACACACACACGCACACCCCCAATGAAACGTCCACTTAACCAGTTTGGTACACCAACAAAACATCCACTTATAGAACTGGATGACCAGGTTGAACTGGTTCAGTTTTAACTACTGATTGAATTGTCGACAGGTTGGGAAAGACCAAATTTCTTTCTTTCATGTTCGTTTTTTGTTTCTTCTTTTTATAATCTAATAGAGGTGGGTCTGATCCTTTGAGTATTATTATCCAATCATCCCCTCTTATGCCTTCAATGCATTTTATCGTTCTTTTCAATAATTTCCTTTAAAGCAACTGTTACATGAAAATCTAGTGACATACATATGATCTGATATTCAAGCAAATGATGCGAGGTTGAACCCTATAAGACCAAACTAACCTCCTGACTGGTTTAGTGCCCTTTTTGGTCCTGACCAGATATCTACCTACACATGACATGCTGTATAATATAACAACATGAATTTTCTTTTTCTGTTTACAGTGAATTTGTCAAGGAAGCTGGGCGTGGTGGGAAGGGAAACCTGCCTTTAGGGAGTGTCCCCACAGTTGCATCAACGGAACCTTGGGACGGTAAAGATGGGCAGGTCATCGAAGAGGATGAGTTCTCCCTCGAAGATCTAATGGGGGAAGAAGCCACTACCAGCAAAGATGAACTGTGATCAACTGTGATCGAGTTGCTAATATATGTAACACTTAGTGTCTATTGATTTGATGTAGATTTATGCTACATTTGTAGGAGAAATTTTGGTCTTGCTTTTCATATGGGCATTGTACAATGTAATACTCTTAGAAAACCTAAGGTTCAGCATGGAATAGAATTAAACTGGATTAAGCTTTATTCCATCCAAAGAGGTAAAATGAGGGCTTGAAATAAATATTCTGAAAATTGATTCACGTTTTACGCTAGGTGGTGAAACTCTACTAATTATTTTGTTTATCAAATTTTTTCACACGATGTTGCTAACGTTTGCCCAAATACCATGAGCAGATGAATGAACAATTTATATAGGGCTCAATTAGAAGAAAAAAAACTCTCCTGAACTATGTTTTTTTGCATAAAACCGTTTCGAATTTTTTTTGCACAAAAAATTACCTGAAGTATGTTTTCAAAAAAAATCACCGAAGTATGTTTTTAAAAAAAACCACATCTAACTTTTCTACTTGTATTAGTTAACCACATCCAGCTTTGCAAATTGGTTCAGAAAATATCATGCATCTTTTTCATTATAGTCAAAAAAAATTATTCAACTTTAGCAAAAAACTCACGCCATCGGGGTGGGTTTTTTTAAAACATACTTCAGGGAGTTTTTTGTAAAAAAAAAGTTAAATGCAATTTTCCGTAAAAAGGACATAGTTCAGAAAAAAAATTTCTCCTAATTTAGCCTTAATAAATCAAGCCCAATGTTGGTTAAATAATAAAAGGACAGGATCAAGTCACATGATATCAAATGACTGGTAAAATAGATGCATGCGGGTAAAACGATTCAACAAAAACGGCGATTAGAGAGGATTGTCATGACCTTCCAGGTAGACGAGTACGATAATGAGGAGACTGAGTTTGGACCTATCTTAGACTGAGCGGCGCGACGGTATTTACAATCTCAGACCGCTATGATCACAACTGCTTTCTGTTGACAAGGCCGACCCCCACCTTGAGGCCAGTGAGACGGCCGCCTCAGCCCTCCAAATTTTTTGCAATTTTAGGGGTCCCAAATTTGTATTTCTCTTGCAAATATAGGCACGTATTTGTGCGTAAAAAAATATATTGTTATTAGGGGCCCCAAAAAATAATTATTTGGGTCTTTCGCCTCGGGCCCCCGGGAACTCAGGGCCGGCCCTATCCGTTGTACTGGTCACTTACTATTTATGTTGCACTTTTGATTTATCTCACCTTCCAGGACGATGTTGGGAGTTTATGTTTTATTTCTTGTTCAATAGTTCTTTGTATATTACCCCAGTACTCTAGAGATGTTTTATTAAACTCTTATTAATGAAACATGGTGACGTTATCCCATCTTTTTCTTTAAAAAAACGAAAGTTAGTAGGATTCATTGTCAAAATGGAAGTTCAATAATGCGTGACGCTAAAACACAAAAAACGTATTGATAGTTTGTGCTCACAAATTCGTGAGGAAACCCTTTGTTTCGGCAGAGGAACGGAATGATGTACGTCGCAGTGAAGCTACAATGGAGAACAATGAGCACAGAAGGATTGGGGATCGCAGATAACTGTTGTGGGAGTCCAGAAATGCATTTGAAGACTTGAGATGTATCAGTGTATCAGTGAGAATGTAATAAGTAAAACAATATGGGGTTTTGTGTAAATAAGACTGTGTGAAATGTATGTGAGCCGTTGGATGGAGAATGTCAGGCAGATTAGTTGTTGGGCCCACTGTAACTGCCAAACCGTTTCACTCTTCATCCACGTGCATATGATGTAAATTGGATTATAAATAGAGATGGGATGGCGCCATTAGCGTTGTCGACCATTTGCATAACTGTCTCCCTCCTTGAGTTTCTTGAGACTCTGGGTTCTTCCTACAACCCCAGGCTCACTTCCTCTTCCTCTTATTCTCAACTCTACTAAACTCATTGTCCACCATGGCCAAGAAAGCTCCAAGAACTGCAGCAACTATGGTGGTTCCAACAGAACCGCACCAAATGGTATCAGAGCAGTTCGATTCTCAGGCGAACTTGGAAGATGATGACGATGACCATGTAGGAGCAGGACCAAGAGTCAGTAATGGAGTTTTGGGCGGAGCTCCAGAGTTAGATTTGCAACAAAGACAACGATTCTTGGAAGAAAGAATGTTAGGAGTTGAAAATCAAGTACAAGAGGTTGCAACGCAATTACCGTTAGTTCTGGCCCAATTGCAACATCTGGCGCATCAAGTAGGGAGTCTGATTGCGGCAGGAAAGCCAAATCAAGAAGACCTTGGTCCACTAGGATCAATTCCGCCGTACAGAGAAGGAGGTAAGCAAGATCTTGATCAATTTTCTTTGGGAACAAATTTTGGATTGGGGCATAGGGGCATGGGTTTTAACGAAAAAGGGAGAAGGTTTGATCAACCTGGTGTGGAAATTTTTTTTCCCAAGCCCCCGAAATTGGAGGTGAGCCCTTTCTCTGGTAATGGAGATGTTTTGAACTGGTTATTTCAAATAGAACATTACTTTGAGATATACCATATTGCGGGTGATGAAAAGGTGAAAGTGGCTTATTTTTTCCTTAAAGAAGAGGCAGTACAATGGTTTCGTTGGTTTCTTAAGATCAATGAGGGAATGATAACATGGAAACAGTTCAAAGAAGGGATTTGCAACAGGTTTGATTTGAGGATCTATGAATATGTAGCCAAAACACTTTGTAGGCTGGAACAAACCACTACAGTCTTGGAGTATCAGCGCAAGTTTGAGAAGTTGCAGTGTCTGGTTGAAGGGGTAAACGAATCTTATTTAGTACAACAATTTATTAGTGGCCTTAAGGAAGAAATCTAGCATGATGTGTCCATGGTTGAGCCTCAATCACTGGGAGAAGCCTTTAGGGTTGCACTCAAGTATGAAAAGAAATTTAATTCTGTGAAACAGATGAATATGAGTGTTTTTCGACCACAGTTTAGACCTGCATATTCACAAAGTGCTGCTCCTTTACCTACACAAAGTTCATCATCATATCCACCCCCAAAGCCTCAATCAACTACTGCTATTCCAACTCTGAGAAAGTTAAGCCCAAATGAGATATGGGAGAGGAGAAGGAAAGGATTATGTTTTGGTTGTGAGGAGAAATCTTTGCCAGGACATATATGTAAAAATAAAACCTATATGTGCATTGAAGGGGAGTGGGATCTATTCTCTATTCAGGGTGAAGAAGAACTAACTCAATTATTAGATGCAGATGATTCTAATGATATGCCAAATGAAATGCAAAGCAACCGACTATGCGCAGCTGACAGTAAAGGAGTCAATTCTGAGTGCCTCATCTTGAAGGGGCAGCTCAATGGACATGATATACACATTCTATTGGATAGTGGAGCAACTCACAATTATATTGATCCATTCATTTTGGAAAAGACAGGGTTGAAGTTTTCTATTAATCAGTCTTTCAATGTGAAAGTTGCTGGAGGAGGAGAAGTTGAAGGAAGTGGATTATGCTCGGGTGTGAAGATAGATTGTCAAGAGTATGAGTTTGTAGATGACTTCCTTGTCTTCCCTATTGGGGGCCATGATGTAGTATTGGGTGTTAAATGGATAAAACAAGTAAAAGAAGTCACAGTCAATCTGATGGAGAAGCAGCTTAAATTTTTCCATAAATGCACTAACTAGGTTTTGAAGGGTCTTCACCCTAGTCCTACACAATTGTTAACTAAGAAGGAAGCTAGTAAAGTTGCTTTTCAAATTCATAGAGGGATTGTGCTATATTTGATCTCTTCAGCAACCAATAATCAGACCAAACCAGTTTTGCCTTCAGAACTGAGTGCATTATTGCAGAATTATCAAGATGTATTTGAGGAACCAAAAGGACTGCCACCCAATAGATCATGTGATCACCATATTCCGTTAATTGCTGACTCCAAGCATGTGTGTATCAGGCCATATCGAAATTCTTTTGAGCAGAAGAATGCTATTGAGAAGATAATTGAGGAAATGTTAACCCAGGGTGTTATTCCACCCAGTACAAGTTCCTACTCTTCACCAGTTGTTCTAGTTAAAAAGCATGATGGATCATGGCGTATGTGTGTTGACTACAGACAATTAAATCATCAAACTATCAAGGATAAGTATCCAATACCAATCATTGATGATCTCTTAGATGAATTACATTGTTCAAAGTTTTTCACTAAGCTGGATTTACGGTCAGGGTATCATCAAATTAGAATGTCGGAGGGGGATGTTCCAAAGACAGCTTTTAGAACTCATAGTGGACATTACGAATTTTTGGTGATGCCATTTGGATTGAGTAATGCTCCATCTATATTTCAGTCATTGATGAATGATATATTCAGGCCCCATTTGTGCAATTTTTTTTTACTATTTTTGATGATATTCTAGTGTTTAGTCACACTTGGCAGGATCATCTTCAACATCTCAGCATGGTTTCTGCGACAAAATCAACTATTTGTCAAAAGGTCTAAGTGTGATTTTGGCCAATCGAAGGTAGAATACTTGGGTCATGTGGTCTCTAATGGGGGAATTGCAGTAGATCCTAGTAAAGTGGCTGCAGTGCAACAATGGCCCAAGCCAAAGAATGTTAAGGCACTGCGTGGATTTTTGGGTCTCGCTGGATACTATAGGAAATTTATTCGGAACTATGGGTCCATTGCAGCACCTCTCACTGCTCTAACAAAGAAGGATGGGTTTGAATGGAGTAATGAAGCTCAGGTGGCATTTGATCAGTTGAAAGTGGCGTTATCCACAACTCATGTATTACAATTGCCAAACTTTGAAGACACATTTGTAGTCGAATGTGATGCATGTAAGAAGGGTATTGGAGTTGTACTTTTGCAGAATAAGCATCCTCTTGCTTATATTAGTCAAGGTATTAAAGGGAAGAACTTGCATTGGTCTGCATATGAAAAGGAGATGCTTGCTATATTACTTGCGGTGAAAAATGGAAACAATACTTATTTGGGAAGAAATTTGTCATTCGAACTGATCACCAACCACTTAAATACCTACTGGATCAGAGGCTATCCACTGAAGCTCAAAATTCATGGTTAATTAAGCTATATGGATTTAATTTTGAGGTTGAATATAAAAAGGGTAGAGAGAACATTCCAGCAGATAGATTGTCAAGGAGGGATGTGGATTGTTACCTTGCGCAGCTATCATTATTAGTTGCTGATTGGTGGAAAGAGATAGTCAAGATGAATGAGGAAGATAGTTATTTCAAAGAGTTAGCTGCCAAAGTTGTAAAGTCATCAAACAACAAGTTTCATCAAATTCGGGGAGTTTGGTACAAACAATCAAAGGTAGTAATCAGTCCTACCTCTCCATTCAGACAGATGTTGATATATGAGCATCATGATTCTCCTATAGGTGGTCACTCTGGTTATGAAAAAACATTGCAAAGACTTCGCAGGTCTTTATGGTGGAAGGGAATTAAAAGGGATGTTAGAATTTATGTGCGAGAATGCACAATTTTCCAAACCAGTAAATATGTTCCACAAGCTTCATCTGGTCTATTACAACCTTTACCAATTCCTTATCAAATGTGGCAGCAAGCAAGCATGGATTTTATTGAAGGGCTTCCTATCAGTCGAAAATACTCAGTTATCTTGGTGGTCGTAAACAGGTTGAGTAAGTATGCACACTTTTTCCCTATACAGCATCTTTATACAGCAAATACTATTGTGCAAGTTCTGACTGAAGGGGTGTTCAAGTTATACGGGATGCCAATTTCAATTGTATGTGATAGAGGGGCAGTCTTCACTAGTAATTTGATGAAGGAGACACTAAAGTTGCAAGGTACCAAACTAAAATTCTCAACTGCATATCACCCCCAAACAGATGGGCAAACCGAAGTTGTTAATAGGTGTTTAGAGACCTATCTTCGTTGTTTTTGTCATCATAGGCCAAAGGAGTGGAGCATTTGGCTGTCATGGGCAGAGTATTGGTATAACACAACCTGGCATAGTGCAACTAAGACCACTCCGTATGATACTTTATATGGTAGGGCTCCTCCTACATTGATTTCAAATGTTCCTCACACAGCTACTAACCTACAAGTGGAAGAAGCATTACTTTCCAGAGATGTCCACCTACAACTATTAAAGGATCATCTGATAGCTGCTCAACAGAGAATGAAAAAATATGCTGATACTCATAGGGTGGAGAAAGAATTTGCAGTTGGGGAATTGGTATATCTCAAGTTACAGCCGTATAGGCAAACATCAGTATTTGCAAGAGCTATTCAAAAGTTAGCACCATTGTACTATGGACCATATAGAGTCCTTGAAAAAATTGGAGTTGTTGCTTATAAGTTGGACTTGCCATTAGATGCAAAGATCCATCCAGTATTTCATATTTCTCAGCTGCGAAGACATGTGGGGGTTGCAGTGGAAGTTCAGAGGTCTGTTCCTTCTGCAATTTACAAGGTTCTCATGGAACCTGAGTTAATACTTGATAGACGAGCTGTAGTCAAGGGGAAGAAACTGGTTTCAGAAGTTTTGATCCAGTGGAAAGATAAAACTGCAGATTCAGCTTCATGGGAGTCGTATTGGGATTTGGTGCATCGATTCCCTCTATTCGACCTTGAGACACGGTCTAAAAAGATGGGGGGTGGAGTTGATGCACGTCGCAGCGAAGGTACAATGGAGAACAGATGAGCACAGAAGGATTGGGGATCGCAGATAGCTACTGTGGGAGTCCAGAAATGCATTTGAAGACTTGAGATGTATCATTGTAACAATGAGAATGTAATAAGTAGAACAATAAGGGGTTTTGTGTAAATAAGACTTTGTGAAATGTATGTGAGCCGTTGGATGGAGAATGTTAGGCAGATTAGTTGTAGGGCCCACTGTAACTGCCAAACCGTTTCACTCTTCATCCACGTGCATATGATGGAAATTGGATTATAAATAGAGAGGGGATGGCGCCATTAGCGATGTCGACCATTTGCATAACTGTCTCCCTCCTTCTTGAGTTTCTTGAGACTCTGGGTTCTTCCTACAACCCCAGGCTCACTTCCTCTTCCTCTTATTCTCAACTCTACTAAACCCATTGTCCACCATGGCCAAGAAAGCTCCAAGAACTGCAGCAACTATGGTGGTTCCAACAGAACCGCACCACAGAATTGGCCCTCCGAATTGACCTTTGATTGATTCAATCTAACCCAATCCATGGTCTTTTCGGGGGCACAATTCTTCTAAGGAATCAGTTCAGAGCTAAGTGGATGTTGAAATTGCAGAAGCTACAACCATAAGCATGTGTCTACAAATGGGTTTATATTTCCGCAGTCATCATCTGACCGTAGTAAGTGATGCCTTGAATGTGGTCGACTGGATCTATAGTAGAGACGTCATGCCACCATGGAGAAGTCGCCTTCTCATCCTTAATTGTGGAGGATTGTTTGATAGCTCAAACAATATAGTTTTGAGTTATCGAAGGTAGGGCACATAATTATGAGCGTACCCGAGTTTCAAGTCCTAAATAGTAAATCCTCAAACAAGGTCTTTTGTATATTGACATAATAAAAATGATAATTATTTAAATGCAAATAAACTTACATATTATGTCTATATCTTATACTAATAGGAGAGAGACTCTACCCCCTCTCTTCTTTCTTTATTTTGAAATAGAGACAGGAGAGAAAAAGTAGGGTTTTTATTTAATTAACACGTGCACTATGCACTTTTTTTATTAAAAAGTCAAAACAAAATAAAAATCTCAATTCCTCAAACACAGTCTCTTCTCCTCCCACTTTCTAAATCTCACAAAATCTCAAGTCTCTTCCCAAACCTATCTCATCCCCTAACTTAGAATTAGATTTCTAAGCAAACATTATTCATAAAATTATTTTTATATGGTTTTCTTAGTCTATCATCTTTGCCCTAACCAGTGCTATGCATGGTTTATAATGCATAACATATTTACTGAATGTTAATGATGTTATAATATACATGTTAATATAAATTAGTTGAATTTGCGACATCTTTTCATTGCATATATTTTTTAGTTTTAGTAATATTCAGTTGAATAACATTATGATTTAACAGTGATTCTCTAAACCATATGCTTATAAGAGGATGATAACCAAGATTTCAGTAATTACGGTAGGGATGATATTCATAAGTTTCTACCAATTCTGTCATTTTTTTTTTTTTGAGTTCTATATAATTTTATGAGTCTCTAAAAAATATTTTAGGCTGTGCAATTTGCACAGGATAACACTAGTATTTAGTATAAACAATTTACAACAAATGAGGGATATTTGATTGATGCACAAACAATTTACAATAAAAGCAAAAAACTTTATCTAAGAATTTTTTTAAACCAACCAAATTCTATTTTGTTTCTTTCCATTTTGTAAATGTCTAATTATAGTATGAGCAAAAGAAATATTTATTAGAATCATTCAGAGAAAAGTTTATATCATTAACTCTAATTTGACATTTTTTTACTAATAAGTCTCTAAAATCTTGATTAAAAAGATACGAACAATTTTAATTCTATAATCTCTAATCTCTAATCTCTAATCTCTAATATTATAATGAGAGGATTAGAGGATGTATGTTGGTCTTTGGATCTTTGTAAATAGTACTACTATGTTTCTTTAATATCGTATTAATGAAGCAATGACTGGATCATCTTTCATCAAAATATATATATATATATATATTATAATGAGAGAAGACCTTAGTGTCATTTGTCAATCTATCAAAGCTTGTAATGCACGTGCATAACTATTATAAAGAAAGTCTTAGGTTCAAATCTAGACTATGTCTAATTTTTACTTAAAAATTATATTTATTAATACGTGCATCACACGTGTAAATTACTAGTTTAATTATAATTGAGCAAGGGACAAATGGAAGAAGAAGAATCATATGGAAAACTAGTTAATGGATTATAAAAAGTAATTAAAGTATCAAAAAAGAAGAGTTATATTTAATAATGGTTAATAAATAATATAATTAATAAATCAAAAGTAGAATTATTAAACATCGAAAAAGAAGAGTTATATTTAATAATGGTTAATAAATAATATAATTAATAAATCAAAAGTAGAATTATTAAGCTTCTATATCTCAAAAAGTAATATACATAGTATATACAGGTTCGTCCGGCTTTTAATATTTCAAATCCGAACCCGATTTGTTTACTATATGGGCTCAAAGGTTATCGTCCAAACACGATTGGATATAACATTGTTAATTATTAATTATCCTCTAATTGATTCATCTTAACAATCAGTCCATTTTTATTCCAACAAGTTCATCTATTTTATTTTATTTTATTTCAAGAAAATTCAATCTGATGCATTGATGAATCAAATAGAACATAAACAGCTTGGAAATTGGTAATTAGTATCTACTTTAATCAATTATAGCTAATGATGCGGTTTGTTTTTGGGAGGCGTGTGGATGCACCAGGTGTGAGTTCTTACTCGATTTGTATTGGAGGAAGCTTCGGTGCGGACGACCCTCAACCGGGTGAACAGTAAGGATGTAGGCGGGAGTGAGGTGGAGGCTGGATGCTCGGTTCGGATCAGGAGGCTCGGATCTGAGGTCTTGTGTACCTGCAGACGGTCTAAGAACACCGGGATTGGTCCCGGTGACAGACCCTCCAACGATCTAGTCAGCTACTGAGAGAGAGTAACAGTAACTAGGATTTTGAGTGGAAAAGATTCATTACCTGGATAAAGGATGGGGGGTCTCGTATTTATAAGAGAAGCCAACCGGGTCTGGACCCAGTTGCCGGTGGGCCTGACGTGGCAGAAGCCCAAGCGGTATAGGACTGACGTGGCAGAGGCCTGGAAGGTTTCTAGGCTGACGTGGCGGATTCGAATGATCCGGCGGTGCACGCTTCATGAGGGGATCCTGTGGCCCAGAAGGGGCCACGTCATCTGACCCATATCAGCTGATAATAAGTCTTAAGAGCATCCACAGTAATTTGGAAAAAAATTACAAAATGGAAAAAAAAATAGAATAGGCAATTATGTTAGTTTACTATGAAATGCAAAATATAGCAAATTTGACGACAAAAATAATTGGACGAAACATGATATTTTATCCTTCGTCCGTCTAAATTAGTTTAATTTTTAAAAGGATTTTGTATATTATAATAATTTTTATCAAACTTTTTTGGAGGATGGTTTGTCCCAAACAAAAAAATATATATTAAAAAACATAGAGCACACACGTCTCAAAGCTAACCCCACTACTCATCTCCTCCATCCAACCATACAAATCACTCATCCATACAAAATCCTATGCAATCCAACCTCATACAAAATCCATACAAAAGCCAAATCCAAATTACTTAACATGATGTTTCGTCGGGCCAAAAAAAAATATAAGGGGACCCTTAATTTCATCATAAGAAACATCTTGTTTCGTCACATGATTTGAAAAAATAAAAAAGAATAGGGATGTTTCATTGCCTTTAATATGGAAATTGCCAATTCCTTTATAAAATATGGTAAACAACTATTCCAAAAATTGACAAAAATGACAAATTAGTTTACGACTGCAGCGACTTTTTTTAAAATAAATAGGATTGAGTCAAATGACTCCAACCCGCTAAAATCAATATATAAATAATAAGTAGATTGTCGCATATAGAGGTACGATTTACAAGATGTAAAACCAAAACAAATGGATATAAATCTATATGTTATAAAAATGCAGGAATAGGATTAGAGCAAATAAGAAATTTGCAGAATCCACAACAATACATAACCAAAAGCACTAGGAGAAAATTGGATCTTAACAATGGATAACTAAGGCAGCCATCTCTTCATCCATAGCATACTTCCAGTCAATAGATTATGGACAGAGGCTGCTCCCGAGTATGAGAAGGAAATTGAATCGCGCAGCCATTAAAGCGATGATAGACCAAAATTAAGATTAGCAATAGGCAGCAAGAACAAAGACAAAGGTCTCATATAGCAGAAAAGAGAAGCCACCCACCGTATCAGGCGCAAAGCAGTGACAAAACTTAGCCTCCAAGTAGCACCTTAAATGCAGCCTGAACAAAACAATAGAAAGCTGGAGAGGAAAGCAACCATGGTGCGAATCAAGCAGCAAGTAGCATTGGTATCGGGTCGGGACCCGAACCCGGTCCCTTACGGGTCCAAAAATTGAACCTGAACCCGGACCTGTGAGGACCAGGTCCGGTTCTGGATTCGGAACCTATTAAAATATTCCTATCCGTTCGGGTAGGAGCGGGAGTGTGAGTGGCGAGCAGAGGCGGCTAGTGGAGGATTTAGAATAGAGAAGAGAAGAAAAAATCATGAGTTTTGAGTTTGGAATAGAAATATTTAGAATTGAAGAGGAAAGAGAGGAGGGATGAGGATAGAATATTTATTTTTATGTTAATTTTTTGGATTTTTTTTAACGGGTCCGGGTCCGGGTCGGATTTTTATTGAGCAGATCCGGACCCGGACCCAGACCCGAAAGTACAACGGGTCCCATTTTAGGATCCGGACCCGGACCCGGATAGTCCGGGTCGGTTCCAATCCAATGCCGGGTCCAGGTTGGGTCCGGATCGGATCCGGGTTTCGGGTATATATACCAATGCCAGCAGCAAGGGGAATAAAGATGCGAACTCACAAAAACTAGATAAAAATCGAACCAGGGCAGACTAGAATTCAGAACATAAAGTGAGATATAGAGTAGTAAGAACATAAGGAGGGTAATGCAGTACGCTAGCTCAAGATGCTTGCCAAAAAGACAAAGGATCAGCTAGGGTTAGCTTCCAAAATAAACATTAACCAACAAGAGAGGAAACTATAAGCGCAAGCTGAAGCTGAAGTGAATAAGTATCAGAAGCATCCAGAGCTGCGGGGAACCTTGCCAGAAGAAACCAAAATACCTATAACAGTAGAATCCAGTTAAGTAGTAACAGGTGACAAGAAATTCCGGAGGCCTCAAGCACTCAGTTCTGCATCAAAGAAAAGAATAATTCAGAAGAAGATAAATAAACTCAATTAAAACTAAGGAGAAAGAAAGCTGGTATGTAAGAAAACAGTAGCACGACTTCAGCGACTTCTTTGCCAAAAAATAACAAAATGGAAGAAGAAAAAAACGGCTATGGATGCCCTAATTTCGTCCCTTTTTTTCCCCAAAATGTGGGAGAGATTTTCCAATCCCGATTTTTTAACTCCCCATTTTCCAGATACGAAATTTTTTTTAATGCCATTTTTTCGAAAGAAAGAGATGAGGAATGCAACGCGCTTTTCTGAATGCCATTATTTTCTATATAAACGCACTCATACAAAATGTTATGCGACACCCACTTTTAGTGCGTTACTTGTACAGTAGCACACATGTTTTGGCCATTTCTGAGATTTTTATTTCACTCCCACATAGAAACGTTTATAGGCTTCTAATTTTGTTGTACATACTAATGAAATTTACGCAGCGGCAAAACGGAAAAGTCAAATTCCAGTATACCACAATTAGGATATTTACTTCTGCATCCTTTTTTTTTTTTTTTTAATTGAAACGGCTAGAGTCTTACGACTCTAGCCAGACAATAAATAAATTAAAAACCAACGAGTTACAAGAAGATTTTACAAGCCGTAAAACCAAACGATTCAGAACACAAAACACTTAGCAACCTAAAAAAGCCCAATAGAAACAACGACTAAAAAAATAACTAGGGCCAAAAAGACAGGCAATAATCAGCAGCACAAATGGGCCAGCAGACGAGTCCTGGGGCTGAGACACAAGGGAATGTCCGATCCCAATTAAAAACTGGAACGAGACGGCAATACTGAAAGGGGCGCACTCAAGGTACAAGCCACCCACGATACTTCATCCCGAATGGCAGACAAGGCAGACAAGACGCCAGCCATCAGCGGCGTGGACAAACTCCGCACACAATAACCCACAGGGAAAGCAAACCCAGGCCCATTGCTGGGAAAAAAAGGCCCGGCCAAACCCCCCAAACTGTACGCCGTAAGCATCCAACCCCAGATGCAGGGCAGACCTCAGGAGATAAGAAAGAAAAAGACTCCGCTTCAAACGTAGCCAACAAAAAAAATGCTGAAGAGAATATCAGCATCAAGAAGAAACTCATCGGGAGTCTGGGAAACAGTTGGATCAAAACGATGCGGCCAGTTCCAAACTAAAGCCAACACACAGCCCGAACGAGCATTACAGAAGCCAAAGTTGCCCAGAAAACATTAGGCTAAAAACAAAGCCTCACATAGCAGACAGAACGAGCATAACTCAAATAGCGCAACCGAAACCAACAACCAAACAAAATCAAGCTAACCCTTACGAAATCAGGTCCCTCAGAACGAGGGCACAAACTCAAAAACATACAATGAGACAGTAGAAACAGAACCATAAACATCATAGATACTAGTAAAGAACCAAAGGAGGCTCTCTTAAGCATAACCACATAATGAAATATGACAAGGGAAACAAAATAGTTACAGCTCTAGTGCTAAACTTGCACAGCTCAGACTAAACGAGACAAAAAGTGCTAGACAGCACATCAGAACAAAAGAGAAAGTCCCAGCCAACTTATACCTGCGCAGAGGATAAAAGATTATGAACAAGAGCATCGGCCAAAGACCAAAAAAGATGAAAACATCGCAGCCACAAAGCTTATAAAGCATTAAGATTACAAAGACAAAGTAAAGCCTCGACCAATCTTCCATGGTAAAGAGACTCTCTAGCTTCAAATTTTAACTTAGAAGGCCAGAAGTTGAAAAGAAAAAGAAAATCTTTGATAATGGTAGGGTAGGAGACACCTTATGAGTGAACACTCTCTTATTTCTTTCCATCCACGTGATCCAAATAATTATTTGAACTGAAAGAATCCATGAACTATGGTACTTTTGGTTAGGAGGAAGAATCGATCAACAGGAGGTAAGGTTGGAAGGGATGGAAGGCGATTCCCATGCCAGAGAACTAATTTTCCACAGAGGGCGCATGAATTCGCAAGCAACAAACAGGTGATCTGCATCCTCGAAATTGCTGGAGCAGAGGGAACACAATTGTCCCCATGCTAAATTTCTTTTGTTAAGGATTTCGACCGTAAGTAATCTGTTGTTGAGAGTCAGCCAAACAACAATTTTAACTTTTAGAGGGGTACAGGTCTTCCGGATGAAGTCGGCGAAAGGGGAGATGGTGCCTCTAAAGTTGAAAAATTGATAAAAGGATTTAACAGAGTAAATCCCCGCTGAATTCCAACGCCAAGAGAAGTCTTCTTTTGGGTGCCAATCGAAATTGTTAAGGGAATGAATTAGGGTGTTAAAGTCAGCAATTAAGGTAGTCGGAAGACTGGCTGAGAAAGGGATAGACCAATGTCTATGCGAGTTAACAAGAGTGAAACTATCTGCCACCGTGGCTTGGGGATTGGATGCTAGATGGAAAAGAGCAGGGAAAGTAGAAGCGAGTTTGGTATTACCAATCCACAGATCGGACCAGAACTTGGTCTTGGATCCATCAAAACAAACATGCTTGATGCCGCATTGGAATGCAGCCGCTGCCTTCCAAACACCCTTCCAGAAAGGGGATGAGTTGCGATGGATCTTGAGGGGGAAGTTCCATAATTGGCAATTGGAGAAGCAGTTCGCGTTGATACTCTGTATCCAAGGTAAATGGTTGGATTTTAAGAATCTCCATAGCCATTTACCAACAGGGCAATATTTTGGTGCCTCGGGTTCAAAACCCCTAAGCCCCCTGCCTCTTTGGAAGAGCAAACCAGTTGCTAGTTACTAAGGTGAGAACCTGGCTTGTGGTTCGAAGAGCCTGACCAGAAAAAGTTGCTTCTAATTTGGTCTATCCTCTTGATGACCCAAGAGAGAACATAATAGAAAGACATCATATAGAGAGGAATAGAGGATAGGACGGAGTTAAGGAGGATAAGTATACCTCCACGGGAAAGCGATTTCCCAGCCCAGACGTTGAGCCTGGATTCAATTTTATCCACCATGGGAGACCAATCTGTCTTATGAAGTTTACCCCGTCTCAGAGGAATACCCAAATACGTGATGGGGAAAGAAGCTATTGGGTAGCTAAATAAATTGGAGATCTCGGTCTGGCGATTGGACGACCCTCCCAGCCATAGAACCGAGGACTTTTGGAAATTGATCGAGAGGCCCGAGGCCAGTTCAAAACAATAGAGGAGAAGTTTAAGGTTACGAAGAGAGTGAGAATTTGGCTTGGTGAAGATGATCGTATCATCAGCATATTGCAGATTAAGGACGCCTTGGAATAGGCGAGAGGCTCCTAGGCCTTCTATGACCTGCGCTTCCCAAGCATTGCGAAAAAGTTTACTGAAAACGTCTGCAACAAGGAAGAATAGAAGGGACGAGAGAGGATCTCCTTGGCGAAGGCCACATTTAATTTTGAATTTGTGACCTTCAGATCCGTTGATCAGAATGGAAGAGGTGCCTGAGAACAGACTAGATTTTATCCAAGCAATCCATTTGGGACCAAACCCCCGATTAATAAGGATATCAAACAGGAAGTCCCAGCTTACATTGTCGTATACTTTTTGGAAGTCGAGTTTGAGCAGTACTCCTTCGGAGTTAGAGTTGTGACAGTGAGTTATAACCTCATGGGCAGAAGCCACGCTGTCAAGGATGAAATGATCCCTGATAAAGCCCGATTGGGCAGGATCAATGGGGGGGAGATGACCGCGTTGAGTCTCATGGAAAGGACTTTCATGATGATTTTGAATGAAGTGTTGATCAGACTAATAGGCCTAAAATTTGACACCGAATGAGCTCCCGAGATCTTAGGGATAAGCACGATGTGCGCATAATTGATGCGGTCAAAAGAGAAAAGTCCTTGATGAAGTTCCGAGAACATACGTAGCAGGTCATCTTTAAGCCAGTGCCAGAACTTTTGGAAAAAGAAGGCGGGAAAACCATCCGGACCAGGCGCAGAGTCGCTTTTTAAAGAAAACACCGCCAATTTAATTTCTTCCAAAGAAAAGGGAGCCTCAAGGGAAGAGAGGTCCAGAGACTCGGTGCCATAAAGATGGGCCCAATCAAGGCTAATGGATCGCTGCTTGTACGAGCCAATAAGATTTTTATAGAAAGAGAGGAAGGTCTTATGGATCTCATTATCGGAAGTGAGATCGACACCGTTATCAGAGATCAGGACTATACGATTACATCGTTGCCTGTGGAAAGCAAAATTATGAAAAAATGTTGTATTACCGGCTCTCCTTTAACCATCTAAATTTAGCTCACTGAGCCCATTTAATATGGTCTAGAAGAAGGATGTCGGCGAATTCTCTCTTGCACGAGAGACTTCGGTACGAAGAGAGTCTGATAAAGGACCTTGTTTCTCCATCCTATCAATAGAGTCAATGGAGGAAAGGAGGAAGTTTATGAGGAAGGTGGTGTTATTTTGTCTATCATTACGCCAAATCTTACAACCATGTTTGATGGCGTGAAGTTTAAGGAGGAGGCCACCCAGTCCGGTAGAACTGGTAACTGAGGATAAACATTCCACAATAAGGTTGACGAGAATTTGATCTTGTAACCAAAATTTTTCGAAACGGAATTTGTGCTGATGGATGAAAGGGAAATCAGAGTAGAGGGCAATAGGAACATGATCCGAGGCGGGATTGGGTAGTGCTTTAGAGAAAGTGTTGTGAAACTGGTTAATCCAGGAATGGGAAACTAGGAAACGGTCAAGTTTGGCCAACGTTGGAGATTGACGTTGGTTAGACCAGGTGAAAGATCTGCCGTTGAGGGGGATATCAATTAATTGTAGCGAACGAATGCAATCGTTAAAATTGTTGGAGTGAAGGTCATAGTGAGAAAGGGCCGACCTTTCAGTAGAGAACCTGGTGACGTTGAAGTCCCCACAGAATAAACAGAGGTCGCTAGTGAAATTGTGAAGAGAACGGAATTCGTTCCAAAAGAGAGAGCGACTATCCAAGGAGGAAGGGCCATAAATAGAGATCACCGTGAGGGTGCAATTTCGCACCGTCCAATGCAGTTGGACAATGAGGAAAAAGTGAAGTCGTTGGACCGCAATGAGGGAGAAGACCGACTCTTTAAATCCTAAAAGGATCCCCCCTGGACCGTATCGTATCTAGTGCGATCCATTTGGGGATGATGGATCCGCCTATCGTGCGAAAGATGGTAGGGAAAGGAGAGTCAATTTTAGATTCTTGAATAGAAATAAGATCGCAATGAGAAGAGGAAATTAAATGGAAAATAGCTCTTTGTTTAACGGGGCAATTGAGACCCCAGATGTTCCAAGAGAGACTAATCATCAAAGAGTTGAAACTGCCGAGCTCTGTTACGTTCTAGTTGCCTAATGGAAAAGAGTAGAGAGGAGTTATCTGAGTTGACTACAAAACCCAAATCTTGGGTGATGGAAGTCAAATGAGAGTCAGAAAGCGAGTCAAATTGAAGATGGAAAATGGAGCCTAATAATTTGTGCTCAATCAGGGGATGTGGTTGATTAGGGTAAGGGTCCGAAAGACAAGAAGCTGTAGGCAAAGAGCCAGGTGACTGGAGAGAAGAAGGGGGTGCCGATTTTTTAGCCATGAGGCGGGCACTGGATCTAATGAGGCGTTTCGGGAACTTATTAAGCGAATCTTGTCCCAATATTTGGGACTGAAGCTCCTTCGCAGGAGCAGTCAGAAGAAGGTTGTTACAGCTATGTAATTGGGGGAGCTGAGAGGGAGAGTGATTTAATTATGAAGGGCTAGAACGCTGAGACACAACTCGGTGCCTCTGTCTAGTAATAGATGGATCAGTGGAGTAGACTTTGGATGGCAATATGCCCATGTTTACCTCCACCTTTGCCTTCAAATCAGGGGAAACCGAACAGAATTTCGCCCAGGCGAAAAAGGTAGAGAGAGTGACCCTTATAGGGCGAGGAAGTTGATAGGAAAAGAAACAAACTAATAAATGGAGCCACTCAGCATTAAAAAAAGCAAACTGAAATAAACCAAAAGAGTTAGCGGACTGAGATACCTGCTTGAGCACGATCTCACGTTTCCGATCCTCCTCCTCTTCCTCAAGCAAGTTGTCCTGATCGATCCAACCCTCCTCTTTTGAGGGTCGAGACAGCTTGACCCTGATGGAGGGAAGATTCAGAGCAGGGAGGGTGCAGGAGGGAAAATGAGCTTGCCTTTGGAAATTTTCCCAGTCTGAGGTAAAATGAGGATTGGGTTCCCAGGCAGGCCACTAGGAGGCGGAGGGAAGCTGCTCTTGAGCTGGAGGAGAATTGGAGGGAGGGAATGAAGTGGCGGGCTTCTCTAGAGAAGAAGACTTGGGATGACCAGAGGCTGGCAGTAAAGGCGGCAGGACCGCCGAGGAAGAATGAAGAGGAGCCACCGCCTTTCCAGCTTGAAGAGCGGCGATATCGGGGTTAATCCAAACGAGGTTTGGAGCTTTCGAAGGAGAGATCTTCTGATTGGTAGGCGAAGGGAAATGCTTCCGAGCTGGGGGAACCTTGTTCTTGGATGAGAACTTTTGAGGTCCTTTAGCTGCCATTTTGGATAAAGAAGAGGAGCCCGGGTGGAAGGGAGAGGATGAAATAGACGACTTGAAAGCCGGCTTCGGGAGTCCAGTGGAGTGAGGAGGATGAGCTAATCCCCGATCAGAAGGCTCGTGATATTGCACAGAGACCAAATAGGAGACGTTGCCGTCGCTCAAGGAGAAGGCCTCGATGCGGTCTAGAGATTTGGGGATCCGAAAAAGGGCCTCCACTTGAAGACTCCCCGATGCTAGCTTAGTAGAAGTGGATATGCTAATGATGTCGCCGATGCATTTAGACATGTCTCCTACCAGTCGCAGAGATTCACAGGAGGGAGGAAGACCAAGAAGAGTGACCATAATGGAAGGAGAATTGATGGGTTGCGACGGGGGTTCAAAATGGACCCATTTTCTAATGGAAAATGAGATAGCACCAATAGCAAGAGAAGAGTTACCAATCAGTTCATCAAGAATTTTAGGAGAGGGACAGCGGATCACCACGTCGCCGTTGGAACAAGCACTGAGAACCCACTCCCAGTCCTTCACATTGCAGGAACTGCTAAGGAATGAATTAAGAGTGAAATAGGGAATCGATCCACCGCTGAAAGCAATGGATCCATAAGTGTTAAAAAATTTTAACCTATCTGAGAGCTCCGTACTCGGGATGAAGACCTGAGTAACTTTCGGCTTGGACGGGAGAGGATGAGCAGCATCCAGACGGGGAGGGGGAGAGGAATAACTATCAGCTAAACGAGTTGCACTCGAAGGAGTGGGAAGAAGGGGGGATTTAGAAGAGAGTTTCTATTTCTTGATCTTGTAGGCTTGATCCTCAGAAAGCTTTCGTTGCAGAGAAGGGAAATCGAGCACGGACAGGACCGATTCCGAGATGGGCTCCCCCAAAGTGAGCCCTAATAACTTCTGCAGAGCAAAGCACCTAGGGCACGCATGCCCCGACTTCAGGCAAAAAAGGCATTTCATCCTGAACAAACACTGTTTCTTCAAATGCCCGGGTTGGAGGCACTAAAAATAGGAAATGGGCGGGCGAAAAGAACGAGAGGGGTGGGAGGAATAAGATGAAGCGGTAGGAGGAGGGAAGAGGTGGGAAAAGGCGTCCTTAAACTTACCATGATTCTTCTGGAAATAAGGCTTAGGGGGAATTGAGCCCACCGGCCCAATAAAGGGGCCCTGCCTAACCATAACACTGTTGCTACTAACGTTATCGATAATTTTTTTCTTTTTTCGTTTAACCACTTCCACCCATGTTTGGTCCATGGACCCAAACATAAAAATAGCAAAGGAGAAAAGCCCAAGAGAGGATAGTTCTAAGGCAATCAACCGAAGAACAAAATGCTACAGTGTTGAGACACTGTTGCTAAGCACCGAGGAGGAGAAGATAAGTGATCTGTCGAACAAATACCTCACAGAGGAGGAAAGGAGAAACCCAAATTGAAGAGCACGAATAAAATCGATAAACCCAACACAGTGGGACTACAGATCCCCTGGAAGGAGAAGAGACTAAAGAATGGAATAAAACAACCTCAACAATGTGAGAGGTCTAAAATAAACCCCCAGTAGTGCCAGATCCACTAAAGAGGGACTCTGATAGAGCAATAATAAAACGGAGAGGAAGGATGGGGTAAGTGAAAAACTTACAATGATTGGATAAAGTATTGAAAACAGCAGTAGAGACAAACACTATCTGCGAAGATCTCACTGGGGAAGCCGCTGACGGGGATGGAAGAGGGCCACTGTAGAAGGCAAGATGGGAGCTGGCGATAGACCCCTCACGATCAAAAGCTACAGTATCACTGAGACGCAATGGAGAAAGGGCGACTCGGCGAACCGGAGAAGGAAGAGCAGGAGCCGCTGCGGGGGCTCGACGGGGAGAAGGGAGACGATCTCAAACAGGGGGGATGCTCAATACTATAGCCAGGGTGAACCCTGAAAAGAGTATGAGGATCTAGGAGAGGCGATGAAAATTAATGAAGGAAGGGGGTGGAGAGGAGGCGGCTAGGCGTCGAATCTGAGTAGTGGGGAAGCGAAAGGAAGAGGGGCAGTAAAATCGCCTTAGAGAAAGAGCGGTGTGAGATTGACAAGTTCCTCTGCATCCCTATTTTGAAACCCACTTATTTTTACACGCAGGTAGTATATATCTAAATCCATATTTTTCTATGCAAACAAATCTATAAAAAAATGTTATGCATTGTTCAAATCAGACGCTTTATTTAAACTAGTAATCGTCACGTGTTTTGCACGTCCTAATAAATGTATATTTTTAAAGTAATACTAAGACATAATCTAGCATTGATTCTGAGACCTCCCTTTACTCATCACATACTCTTTAAAAATTACCCGTAGTGGCACCAACTGTTGTAAGGAAGCTGACTCAAGGTCCAAGCCGTGTGATGAGGACGTGTACAGCTTGTAGGGAAGCTAGCTCGAGGTCCGAGTCGAATGGCGAGAACTTGTACAGCTTGTAGGGAAGCTGACTCGAGGTCCAATCCGAGTGGCGATGACTTGTGAAGCTTGTTTTAAACTTTGAGGGTAGTATGGTAACTAACAACAGTTGAGTAAATGAATGGTTCATATAACTCTCACTTAAAAATAAATGGTTGTGATTGGATAGTTGATTGTCTACAAATTATACATGGCTAAATTTGAAAGAAAAAAAAAACGTGAACTATACCATTTCTATAGAAAATCGCACTAAACCTTTTTTGCACAAAAAACTCCCCTGAAGTATGTTTTAAAAGAAAACCACTCCAACGACGTGAACTTTCTATTAAAGTTGACTGATATTTTTTTAGAATAATAAGAAAGATGCAAGATGTTTTCTGAATCAACTTGCAAAGATAAATGAGGTTATCTAATACAAGCATAAAAGTTGGATGTGGTATTTTGAAAATATAGTTCTTTGACAACATACTTCAGAAGGGTTTGTTGCGCAAAAAAAAAAAAAGTTTAGTGCGATTTTCTGCGGCGTTAATATAATTTAGGGTTTTTTTTCTTAGCTATTTATTAATTATTCTACTTTAACTACTTTCTACTCTTCTTCATGTGTTTTCTCTCTCCTGTTTTTGGTCCTTTTTTTCTCCTTCTTCTGATCAAGTTGATAGTTTAGTAATGAGAAAGACCGATATCAAATCTAATGCCATCTCATGACTGGTTAAATGGACAGAGACAAATATCTCTAATATCTCCAATATTATATTGAGAGAATTAGGTTGTTATTTGAAAACATTCAACTATTTAATCTCAATCATTTATTTTTATATGAGAGTTATATTAATTATTTATTTACTCAATTGTTGGTTACCATAATAACCTCAAAGTTCAAATTTATTTACAACATAATTATTTACAAAAGTACAACTCATATAAAATAAAAGTTTCTACCACTAGAGGTAATTTGTAAAGAGTATGTCTAAGTAAAGGAAGGTCTCAAGTTCGAGGTCAGATTACATCTTATTATTTACTTTATAAAATAAATAAGAAAATTGAGTAGAATGTGCATCGCACGTGCAGGCTACTAGTTTTATATATATATATAACACATGTTTCCCCAATTCCGTATTTTCTGTATATTTTTGGTATTTTAAATTTTTGTAAATTATTTTTCCCACTTTCAAATTCATTTCTTAAAATGTATTGTCGGATCTCCTCTTAAAGTTTATTTTTAATCAATAATTTTATTTATAACTATTCACTATGATTCTCATATTGTAATACAAACCCTATTTATGTTGTTATTATTATTATTGTTATCAGTATTATTATTATTACTTTTATTCTAGTTTTATTATTATTATTATTATTATTATTATTATTATTATTATTATTATTATTATTGTTATTATTATTATTACCATTGATTGATAAACTAAAAAAATCTGTTTATATTGTTAATTGTATTTGTAGTATTCAAATAAATTCTATAGTGTAATACAAATTATATTTTATTACAGATAATATTTTTATCTCAAATATTTTTATAATTATTTCTCAATTGGATCTCCATACCCTATTTAAATCCCTATACCCTACTTCTTTGGATACCCAATACCCAAACCCATTATACATTAAACCCATACTCTGTTTTAAAATACCCATTCTAAAACCCAATAACCCTAATACCCGTTAACCAAACCCACACCCGTTCTAACCCTATTATCCCCATATATATAAACCCATCTTCCATCTGCTAACCTTAATAACATATACAGCCGCCCCCTACCTTTTCACCTTCTTCATCCCGCTCTCTCACTCAGAACCCTCTCCCTCTCCTCCGCCTACTCACGCCGCACTCGCGACCCCTGTCGCGATGCCTCGACGCTGTAACACTTCGCAAAATTGGAAATTATAATTTTGCCCCTAGGTGTTACGCACGTATATTTTTGTAATGTGTTTCACTACATATTTTGGATTCGTACTATTTATACATTTTCCGTATTGATTTCAGTCAACTAAAATATAATATTTCAATCCCTGGGATTTACGTGCTTTTTACGTGTTTTGATGCACGTGTTTCCACCACTACGTATAATATTTTCTATAGGTTTAAATTATTTATTTTTTATGTATTTAAATCTATTTTATAAAATAAAAATTTATTTTCCCCTTGTTTTGATTAAAATGCATTTTTCGATTTTTTGCACGTATAATGCACGTGCTTTCTACGTGTTGTGATTTCATCATGAAATATATGTAAATTAGTAAATGTAATTTTTCTTATATTGTTTTCGATTATATTTAATAAATTTTCATCAATAAAGTCGATTTTCGCATTTTCATGTTTTCACGTGCGACGCACGTGTTTCGGTGCGCGTATTTGAGCGTATCCATTTTCAAAATAAATTTTTTTGTGTGTGTATTTATTTTAAATTGTGCATGATACATTTTGATTTTTTTTTAAGTAAACTATTTTACTAAACATATATAGTATGTGTACAAATATATACTAAGTTGACTTTATGGCTTGTTTGGTAAATGGGTTATTTGTAATGAAGTAGGGGGCCCACAGCTGGACAGAATTCTGTTTGATTAATAGGTATATATGGTATCAAGTGGAGTAGGGGGATTAATAGGTATATGGGCTTGGCATATATGATATAAGTGGATTAATAGGTATATAAATAAATAAGTGAAATTGTTATAGGAGTGGAGGCCCACATGAGAAAACACAACACACATGTGCTGTGTGGGTGACCGGTTGGTTTATGGGAGAAGAGAGTGGAGAGTTGGGAGTTAATAATTTGAAGAGGTAGGAGTTATAAGGAGGTGAAAGGTTGGGAGTTTTTAGGAGTTGAGAAATGAAAAGATGGATAATTAAAAAGAGAATTAAAATGAGAAGTTATTAGGTGGGAGATTTTGCAATATAGTCCCTAGCATTGCCCTATAAATAGCAACTCATTGCTCATTCTTTTTCACACACAAAAAAATAAATAAATAAATAAGAGAAAGAAAAGAAAGAAAAGAGAAGAAAAGAAAGAGAGAAAAGAGTTGTACTTGGTGGCCATTACTAGGAGAAGATCTAGGAGGACTTTGGATCTAGAAGTGGTGCTCTTCCCTTCATTAGTCAAGTTTCAATTGAGGTGGGTGTTCTCTCACTTTTTAATCTTTTAGAATTTTGCATGCCTAAATAGTAGTATAATTTTGATATGAAAATTAGAAGATAAATTCATGTTTTCATATATGTTTAAGGATAGAAATGTTAACATTTGTTTAAAGAGCAAAGTATTTGTCTTGTTGCTTGCACATGAGAAGAGAAATTGTAGTTTGCATGCTAACTAGTAATTTTAGAAATGTTTTGAAGAGATTTTTATTTTAAAAAGAAGTGTTTGTAAAATAAAATGAGCATGCATAACTTATAAATAATTTGTTGTAAGAGAACACAAATCTTGTAGTTGATTAAAATGAATTATTGGAATTCTTGTAATCAAAGAGAAGAAATGAATTTGAAATTAGATCTATTATCAAATATGAAATTTTTATAATCCATAAGTTTCTGTTGGTAATAAATTTCCTTGTAAAATTGTACGAAGTGAAGTAAAGATCCTGTGAAATTCCGAGTTTGTCCTTATTTGAAATTCGGGGTGTTACAGACGCAGCAGCACCTACCCCCTGGGTTCCCCCCCTGATCCTCTCCCGCCGTCGTGACCACCTCGCGACGCAGCCTCGATAGCCAGCATCAGTCAACACTGCATCGTGCTCCCAGTCGGACTCCCTGCACCCCGAGCAGCCGAGCACAAGTTCCCTATGCTCCTCCTCCATGAGCGTCGCTATGTCGCTCCTCGACCACTAGCGCCGCTGCTCCGCCGTCGCGCTTAGCCGCAGTCGAACCCCAACTCCAGGACCTCCGTCGATCTTCGCCGCTGCCGTCCACAACCAGTCCCCGAGCCCTCCTCTGTTCTTAGTCCAAGCCCTCTGTTCTTGATCCTGTGATCTCCACCATCCAATCGTTGATCATCACCATCAGCATCATCAAGCTATTTAATCTTGGCCGTTGGATTTGATCATCATCATCATCAACATTGTTGTTTGGTGTTTTGGAAGAAGGAGTTGGCTGTTTGGTGTTCGGCAGAAGAGGGGACAGTTGGTTTCTTTGATTGCTGTTTGTGAAGGAGGAGAGAGAAGGATCGATCTGTGTTGGTGTTTGGTTGTTTGCTGTTGTGGAATTGAGGGGATCCAGTATTGGTGTATGCTGTTTGTGTGAAGGAGTTGTGGTTTCCTGTTTTGTTTGGAGTGATTGCTGTTTTGTGTTGCTGTGTTGCTGTTTCGCACGTGATTCACATGTGTTTTGGAATTGTCGCCCGGGATCCTAATCCCCTTATTCTTTTATATTCAGGATCGTCTCCTAACAGGCAAGCGTCTCTTGAAATTATTTCTATTGCTTCTAGTTCAAGAAAACACTCTTTGAAATTCGGTAAGTGGTAATCAATTTGAATATCACATTTAATTGAACTCCGTTGTTTCTTTATTGTATAATGCTGTTGATTCATAGTTGTCTTATTGTGCCATTGCTATTGAAATAAAACCTGAACCGTAACTTATTGTATTATGGAACTTTCAAATAGACTGCCCTGTCATTTGCCCGACTTTGTACTGAGGTTTCGACCCGGTTCCTGACACAATGACTTAAAATCTTGCACATAGAAATCGTAGTACACTCCGTCCATATATTGTTATGTTTTGCATATAAACCGTATTTTCCATATTTAATAAATTGTACCATGTGTATTTCATGTATCGTATAGTCTTGATATCATCTTGAAATTATACTAGTGCTATTAGTCTCATCGATTGTACTTATTGTATGAGTATTGATACCATCGTTTACATTGATCATAGGCATGTTCATAAATGATTATTAATAAAATGATAACAAGCCGGGGTTAAAGGTTGACTAGGGTAGTTGATGACATAGTGACTGTACTCGGAGGAAGGGCCCGTGTTTTCCTATTTATCGGTCTATCGGTCTATCGGTTTATTGGCCATATCGGTCATCAATTAATTGTAGATTACTGACTACAGTATCTCGATTGATTCGGTCATCAGTCATTATTGAATATCGTTCCCTAGTACATGATCTATAGAATCTACCACCTTGGTCTAAACGAAATTGATTGTATGCATGGAACCTGTAGTACAGGATGCAGTAGTACGTGCATTAGTTAGGATTGAAACGAATAATAGACTTTTAGACATAGATGAAAATTGAACATTGACACTAATACTGAATACTAGTTATTAAACTTTGATTCCTGATTTCTGAATTTATTGATTATCAACTTTTGATTTTGTTACCGTTTATCATTTATTGACTCCAATATCGTTCTAATTTCTGTTCTTGTTATATAGTCCTTTATTTCCTATTTAATTTACTGCTTTCTACTACTTATCGCCCGAAGCTTGCTCTAACAGGTTCTCTTCCTCTTTCTTTTGAGTTGTGTTATACAGGTACAGTGATGGGTAACCGAAAGGAACTCGTCGAACTGTTACTGCATTGCATATTCTCGAACTATTTGGTAAGTTCTTGTATTCCAGATTTGGTTATTAAATTTTATTCTCATTTATGTGATTATGTTTTCTGCGTGGTTGTGTTTATTTATTTTCATGTTGTTGAGTTAAGACTGGTACAGCTTATGGATGATGTTAAAATTATTCGCTGGGCCATGTCACGTGCTCGTATTCCCGTATTTTGGGAAGCGGAGCGTGACAAGCTTTTTAGTGGTATCAGAGTCAGGTTAGACTCTAACTAGTTTGGGATCTGACCCTGATTAGTTTGGTTTTAACCAGTCTAACTCAATAATATGCGCACCACGTCAATCACATAAACATGTAATAACCAACATATAATCTGGATACTCCTTTCATTTGATTCCTCTTTTGATCCCTTCATATTCAATTCCTTCATTTCTTAGTTGTTTCGTCCGATCCATTCATTCACATTCATTCATTCCTTTCTGAGTATAATTTTTTTCTTTTGTGCCCATATTTCTTTGATTCTGGAGTTGTCCATTCTTTTCTTCCCACTTGGTTCGTCGATCGGCATCGGTGGATCTTCAACGACATGTTAGGGGCTTGTTTAATTCCTACGTTACTGTGTATATTTTAATGATATATTTATTGTGTAAATTTGCTACACTGCATATTTATTTTCTCATTCACGTTTGCATTGTGCTTATGCATGCATTTCATTCCGTTTTTCTCCCTATTTTTATAAATCATTTTCACTACTACTATTTTGTATTATTGTGTTTGATATTTATAATCTATACATCTATTTTGATATTCCATTGTGTGACTTTCAACTCCATTTCTTACTTTTCTGCTATTTTTATATCACGAATTTCAAAATATAACATCATACTTAAATTAAATGTCCCATATCCCAGTGCATATGAAAGGTTACATCTTCCATTTCACCATTTTGGTGCAACCTAATGTCAAGATGGCAAATATGCAACTCGATGTCAATAGAGGCAAATTGTAACTGGATGTGGGGGAGGCAAAATGTGCAACCGAATATCCAGATGACAACCTGCAACCTGATGTCGTGAAGGCAAGCATGCAACTTGATGTTAAGGAGACAAGATTTTCTATATATTTGCTAATTGATATTTCAGGACTTTTTACTTATATAATGAAACTAATGGTAAAGAATTATTTTCTTTATGATATTTTGTTTATGCAATTACACTTTATGCTTCCATACGATTTGAACCAGTATAGTTGATTTTACTCCATTTTGTGTTTACAAACTTCTACATTTATGTTAAGACTGAGTACATCAACTATGGTCTACGTTTTCGTTCTTTTGTGAATTACTATTTATTGCCACCGTTTTCCAAATCTTTAACATTTTAGATTTCTCACTTACTTTTGTTTCTACGTCCTAATTAATGATTTGACGCTTATTTTTTTTAATATTTAATGAACTCCTTTTAATTCTTCTTGCATATATATATTTTGGTCTATTTTGCTCGTTATCCTTTAATGTGTTTTTCGAGTATTGATTATAATGTCTACATTCACTAATTATAATATGTCTTTTGCATTCATTACTATTAAAATTTCTTTACTTAGCTAAATTTGTTCGTATTTCTATGTATCTTAACTAGTTATTTTCCCGAAACTATTTTTTTTTATATAACCTTTGAAGTTTGTGTTCCTTTATTGTTTGTATGGTTATCAAACTTTTTATATTTGGATTTTATCTCTTCACTTTTGACTTCTTATTCTATGTGAATAGTCTTCCTATTTTCTTACGATTGGAGATTAATAGTGTATTTTAACTTCACTTTCCATTATAATTGATCGACTATATATATTCTTGTTTGATTTATTATAGAGTTGATAAACCAAATTCTTATTTTGTTTTATAATGTTATTATCATTGCTATGGTTTTCGTTATTATTATTGGTATCATTATTATTATTGATATTACCATTGCTATTATTATTGTTGTTTTCATTATTTTATTATTGTTGTTAATATTGAATTACTTTCGTACAAAAAAAATGTTGAACCCAAATTATATTCTGTCTTACATTATTATTCTTACCCGTATTGTTAATATATATATTTTTATTGTTATTACTATTGCTGTTATTATTATTATTATTATTATTATTATTATTATTATTATTATTATTATTATTATTATTGTTATTGCATTATTTTCATGAATGTGTTGAATCGTATTCTGTCATGTATGTATTATCATTATTATCAGTATTGTTAACATTTTTAATTGTATTATTATTACTATTACCAGTATGATTATGACGATTTTTATTACTATTATTATTATTGCTATTATTATTTTTAATATTATTGTTATTATTATTTTTATTGTTATTGATATTATTATTTTTATTATTAACATTTGTTGTTATTATTATTTTTGTTAAAGCCCATTAGTTTTGATCTATGGCAAATCTTTTAATTATTTAAATTGAAGCTAAACTTTATATTCATTTTGCATTATTTATTTATATCTATCTTGAGCCCATGCTCTCCTTGATCCTGGTGTCTCATTCTTGTCTTCCTGCTCGGTTCGTCGATTGGTGTCATGTGACCTACAACGACATGTATGTTGCTTGGGACATCACCATCGTAGTTGCGCAGCGGAAGCGTGGTGGGCCCATAACCCAAAGGTCCCAGGATTCTCTTATCTCTTACCTTTCCTTGCACCTCTTGCTTTCTTTTCATACATTTGCATTGTCTTCATTCGCTGAATCTTTATTCAACATCATTCAAGATCACCCATTCCTATATATGATTTTCTTATTCTGGTGTTTCCACCATTTTGTCTTTCCCCTTTAACCCCATGTTTTGTTACCCCCATAAGAGTTGCTTTGCTTTCTCCTATGTACCGCCTAAGTAAATTTCGAAGACAAAATTTTGTTGTTGTAAATTATTTTTCCCGCTTTCAAATTTATTTCTTAAAATGTATTGTCGGATCTCCTATTAAAGTTTATTTTTAATCAATAATTTTATTTATAACTATTCACTATGATTCTCATATTGTAATACAAACCCTATTTATGTTATTATTATTATTGTTATCAGTATTATTATGATTAATTTTATTCTTATTTTATTATTATTATTATAATTATTGTTATTATTGTTATTATTATTATTACCCTTGATTGATAAACTAAAAAAATCTGTTTATATTGTTAATTGTATTTGTAGTATTCAAATAAATTCTATAGTGTAATACAAATTACATTTTATTACAGATAATATTTTTATCTAATATTTTTATAATTATTTCTCAATTGGATCTCCATACCCTATTTAAATCCCTACACCCTACTTCTTTGGATACCCAATACCCAAACCCATTATACATTAAACCCATACTTTGTTTTAAAATACACATTCTAAAACTCAATAACCCTAATACCCGTTAACCAAACCCACACCCGTTCTAACCCTATTATCCCTATATATATAAACCCATCTTCCATCTACTAACCCTAATAGCATATACAGCCACCCCCTACCTCTTCACCTTCTTCATCCCGCTCTCTCTCTCAGAACCCATCTCCCTCTCCTCCGCCTACTCGCGCCGCCCTCGCCATCCCTGTCGTGACACCCCGACGCAGCAGCACCTACCCCCTGGGTTCCCCCCCCCCATCCTCTCCCGCCATCGTGAACACCTCGCGACGCAGCCTCGACAGCCAGCATCAGTCGACACTGCGTCGTGCTCCCAGTCGGACGCCCTGCACCCTGAGCAGCCGAGCACAAATTCCCTGTGCTCCTCCGCCTTGAGCGTCTCTATGTCACTCCTCGACCTCTAACGCCGCCGCTCCGCCGTCGCGCCTAGCCGCAGTCGAACCCCAGCTCCAGGACCTCTGTCGATCTTCGCCGCTGCCATCCACAACCAGTCCCCGAGCCCTCCTCTGTTCTTAGTCCAAGCCCTCTGTTCTTGATCCTGTGATCTCCACCATCCAACCGTTGATCATCACCATCAGCATCATCAAGCTATTTAATCTTGGCCGTTGGATTTGATCATCATCATCATCAACATTGCTGTTTGGTGTTTTGGAAGAAGGAGTTGGTTGTTTGGTGTTCGGCAGAAGAGGGGACAGTTGGTTTCTTTGTTTGCTATTTGTGAAGGAGGAGAGAGAAGGATCGATCTGGGTTCGTGTTTGGTTGTTTGCTGTTGTGGAATTGAGGGGATCCAGTATTGGTGTATGCTGTTTGTGTGAAGGAGTTGTGGTTTCCGATTTTGTTTGGAGTGATTGCTATTTTGTGTTGTTGTGTTGCTGTTTTGCACGTGATTTGCACGTGTTTTGGAATTGTTGCCCGGGATCCTAATCCCGTTATTCTTTTATATTCAGGATCGTCTCCTAACAGGCAAGCGTCTCTTGAACTTATTTCTATTGCTTCTAGTTCAAGAAAACACTCTTTGAAATTCGGCAAGTAGTAATCAATTTGAATATCACATTTAATTGAACTCCGTTGTTTCTTTATTGTATAATGTTGTTGATTCATAGTTGTCTTATCGTGCCATTGCTATTGAAATAAAACCTGAACCGTAACTTATTGTATTATGGAACTTTCAAATAGACTGCCCTGTCATTTGCCTGACTTTGTACTGAGGTTTCGACCCGGTTCCTGACACAATGACTTAAAATCTTGCACATAGAAATCGTAGTACACTCTGTCCATATATTGTTATGTTTTGCATATAAACCATATTTTCCATATTGAATAAATTGTACCATGTGTATTTCATGTATCGTATAGTCTTGATATCATCTTGAAATTATACTAGTGCTATTAGTCACATCGATTGTACTTATTGTATGAGTATTGATACCATCGTCCACATTGATCATAGGCATGTTCATAAATGATTATTAATAAAATGATAACAAGCCGGGGTTAAGGGTTGACTAGGGTAGTTGATGACATAGTGACTGTACTCGGAGGAGGGGCCCGTGTTTTCCTATTTATCGGTCTATTGGTCTATTGGTCATATCGGTCATCAATTAATTATAGATTACTGACTACAATATCTCGATTGATTCAGTCATTGGTCATTATTGAATATCGTTCCTGAGTAAATGATCTATAGAATCTACCACCTTGGTCTAAACGAAATTGATTGTATGCATGGAACCTGTAGTATGGGATGCAGTAGTACGTGCATTAGTTAGGATTAAAACGAATAATAGACTTTTAGACATAGATGAATATTGAACATTGACACTAATACTGAATACTAGTTATTAAACTTTGATTCTTGATTTCTGAATTTATTGATTATCAACTTTTAATTTTGTTACTGTTTATCATTTATTGACTCCAATATCGTTCTAATTTCTGTTCTTGTTATATAGTCCTTTATTTCCTATTTAATTTACTGCTTTCTACTACTTGTCGCCCGAAGCTTGCTCTAACGGGTTCTCTTCCTCTTTCTTTTGAGTTATATTATACAGGTACAGTGATGGGTAACTGAAAGGAACTCGTCGAACTGTTACTACATTGCATATTCTCGAACTATTTGGTAAGTTCTTGTATTCCATATTTGGTTATTAAATTTTATTCTCGTTTATGTGATTATGTTTTCTGCGTGGTTGTGTTTATTTCTTTTCATGTTGTTGAGTTAAGACTGGTACAGCTTATGAATGATGTTAAAATCAATCGCTGGGCCATGTCACGTGCTCGTATTCCCGTATTTTGGAAAGCAGGGCGTGACTATATATATATATATATATATATATATATATATATATATATATATATATAAAATAAGAGAGAGAATGTACCCCCTCTCTCCTTTCTCCATTTTAAAATAGAGAAAGGATAGCAAAAGTAAAAATTCACACATACCTTAACACATGCACACACCCAGACACGACCTCCGCTCAATTTTTGACCGTTCGATCGTTCAAATGGGCAAAAACGTGCGTAATCGAGGCTCCTGATCGCGACACGTCGCCACCCATCACGCATGTCCAATTCACTCAACGGACGAGCCCATCACGTGATCAACGTCCCAGGTCGCACCACGTCACCACATCATCTGACACTTTATTCCAGTCAGGAGGCGAGCACAGGCTTGATGGGCGATCCAGATCGCTCCAAAAATCATGCCAACTAGATAAATCAATAAAAAATTACATAAAATGATTTGAAATTATGAAATTAAGTTTAAATTTCAAAAATAATTATTAAATACAAAAATTTAATTAGAAATTTTGAAAAAATATTTAAAATTTTGGAATCTATGCAATATATTATGTTAAACCACTTTTGTGTATGATTTTTTTCTCATTTTTCCTGTTTAAATTAAAAAAATGAGGGCAAATGTAGGAGATAACTCTCCACTCTTACTCCATCCAAATTGGAATTGGAAACATCATTATTATATAGATGTTATTAGAATGTTTCAAAAAAATGCTTTATTATTTTCTTATTAAAAAAATTTTGTACAGCATTGCACTGGTTATACTACATATTATATTATATTATATAAGTTTGTGCAATATTGCACAAGGGTACACTAGTATCTATATATCTCTAATATTATAATGGGAGAGTTGGGGTTGTCATTTGTAGACAACCTGTAATTTGTAGACATTCATTCAACTATATAATTTTAACCATTCATTTTTAAGTGGGAGTTATAATAACCATTCAATTACTCAACTATTGTTAGTTAACATAATATCCTTAAAGTTCAAATTTATTTATGACATAATTATTTACAAAAGTGATACTCTTATAAAATAAAAGTTTGTGCCCATATGGGTAATTTGTAAAAAGTATGCAATGAGTAAAGAAAGGTCTCAGGTTTTGAGGCCAGATTGCGTCTTATTATTTTATATATAAAAAAAATTGTTTAGAATGTGCATCACACGTGCAATTATACTATATCTTAAGCTAATATGTCTACCCCCTCTCTTCTTTCTCCATTTTGAAATAGAGAAATGAGAGCAAAAGTAGGAAATCACACATACCTTAACACGTGCACACCACACTTTTTTACTTAACAAAACAAAATAATAAAACAAATACAAATTTTTTTAAAAAAATGAGGCATTTCTGCTTAATTTGTAGATTTGTCATCTTTTCATTATATTGTGATTGAAATAGCCAAGAGTCATTTATAAATTTTTAAGTATCATATAATTTTATGAGTCCCTCAAAATTATATCTATATCTTATACTAATAGGACAAATAGTATCCCTCTCACCTCTCTCTATTTTGAAATAGAGAAAAAATATGAAAAGTATGTATTCCTATTTAACTAACACGTGCACTATGCACGATTTTATTAAAAAACCAAAACAAAATAAAAACCTCAATTTCTCAAACAAAGTCTCTTCCCCTCAAACTTTCTCAATCTTACAAAATCTCACGTCTCTTCCCAAACCCACCCCCATCCCTTAACTTATAATTAAATTTTTAAGCAAACACAATTCATAAAATTATTTTTATATGATTTTCTTAGTCTATTATCTGTACCCTAACATGTGCTAAAATACATTGTTTATAATATATAACTGAATGTTAATGATGTTATAATATACCTATTAACATAAATTAGTTGAATTTGTGACATCTTTTCATTCCCTGCATTTTTTAGCTTCAGTATTATTCAATATGATAACATTATGGTTTGCCAGTGATTCTCTAAACTATTTGCTTATATAAGGATGATAGGGATGCTATTCATAAGTTTCTCCCAATTCTCTTACGCTTTTTCAGAGTTCTATATAAATTTTTTTGTCCCTCAAAACTATTTTAGGCTGTACAATTTGCACAGGGTAACACTAGTTACTAGTTATACTAATAAGAGAGAGAATGTCAACATCTCCCCTTTCTCTATTTTGAAATAAGGAAAGAAGAGCAAAAGGAGGAATTCATATTTATTAACACGTGCGGTAAACACATTTTCATTAAAAAAATAATATAAAAGCTCCAAACTTATTAAAATGGAATTTAATTACTACAACTGTGCTTTGCTCATTAAGTAGTCGATAAAATGTCTATGTAGCACACAATGTGTTTGTGAAAAAATAATATTGAAAATTTTTGCTTAACTAAATCAATTGTATATATATATAGTGTATGTATTAATTTCTGAACTCTAATTTACTACCTTATTTTTTTTCAATTTATAATTTCTGTTTTTAAAATCCTGAAATTTGAATTAGGGAAAGAGTACGGGTTGAACATAAGGATGACTGTGGTATCGGGTCTAAGAATGAGATTTGGTAAGGAGGTAGGTGGTAGATAGTAGGGTGAGAAGAACAAAGAAGTGGAGGGGGATGTTGGAGAAGGGGACGTCGTTGTGGTCGAAGACAGCGAAGACGCGAAAGATGAGGATAAGACACCGAATTTGGGAGGGGGATAGGGGGAAAGGAGGGTTGAGTGTTGGAAAATAATTTATGTGGGCTCACATATGTGACTGAATGTATGATTGCTATCCTAAAGTCTAACCCAAATTAAAGTGATCTAATCAAGATTAAGTAATGGGTTAAAAGCATATAATGTTAAGTGTGATATAACACGTGTAGAGACCGTAAAGTAGATTTCTTGTTTTGTGATGGGCAAAATTGAAAATCAGTATTTATCAATTAGGGTTATGGTCCCCTATATATACGCATCTTCTTATTCCATCTGTCATCCATCAGCAGAAGAATAGAGAGACGGCCTCTCATAAAAGTGCGTATCATATAGGAAGATCCAAACCCTCTGCACAATCTCCATCAATGGCTTCAGGTTAGTGCTTCCGCTTTTAATTTTGTTCTTCTTTTAATTTAGCAAAGATCTATAGTTTCATGATTTAGGATTTTATATTAAAGCACTTTTGCAACATGATTAAGATCTATATTCATAGAAACATGTTTTAGGTGGTTATTAATATTTTATCCATGTTCTTAAGTGTTTATAAAATTCCAACAATTGGTATCAGAGCCATCTTTGCTGTATTAATTGAAGAAATTTAGGGTTTCTTGTTTAAAGAAATTTAGAGTTTCGTGTTTAAAAAATTTAAGAAATTTAGAATTTTATTTGATCTTCCTGTTTAAGAAATTCGATTGATGAATTTAATTGATAGAAGGAATTGGGTTAAATTTCGTTCAGATCTGGAATTTAAAAAAAAAAAAAATCCCGTTCCTTCTATCAATTGTTAACAGATTATTCTTGAAGGATTTAGTTATTCATGATTATCTAATCATTAATTATCATAATCAATTAATCATTTAGTTGTTGTAGAAATGTGGTTGTTAAGAATATGGGCCCACGGTTTGAAAAATGTGCTGTTGTTGAAAATTTGGTTTCTCCCTTCACGATGACGTGGAAAGGGGGGGATTGTGTGGGCCCGGATTTGGTTGAGAAGATGGATTGGTGAGTATTGTATACTGTGGATATTGGAGATTTGTTAAGTATGGTTACTTTCGGTTAAAAGTGGTTTTGATCAGTATGATTCATTTATACACATACTGTGCCTTTTCATCTAGTAATGGCTTCAAGATATACATAATTATGGTTTAGATAATTAATGAAGGCTTTGGTTCATGTATATATATAGAAATTTATTTTGATATATGATCAATTTTGTGTACATATTTTGGTTAATATATATAGCTCCAAAGGTAGATAAATAGCCTGAGATAAGATTTACCTTTTTTTTTTAATTCAGTAAACATCTTTCATTATATATAAGTCATTTCAATCAATATTCATGTTTTGTTTACAAATTGTACATGTTTAATATTTTAAGTGAATTAATTGAAGTATGATGACACCAAAGTGTCCTCTCTTGTGAAGATTATTCATGAAAAATATTAAATGTTGTGCAAGTGTATGTCCATGCGAGTATTGATCGACCCAAAGGCAGGTCTATACTTGGCCGGATTACATCTGCACTTGTGATGGTAAACATGTGATAATTATAAGGTTGCACTTGTGAATAATAAATCGATCCAAAGAGAGTTTTGTTATTGCACATGCATTATTATCAATGTTTGATCATTACATCAAGAGTATCACTAGCAGTTAATATTACTGTCCAAAGACTTGATATTAATGTTGCACTTGATATCTTGAGATGTGATGTACAATTATTTGGTTTTGAATATTGATTGATTTTTTGTGAATTATATGGTCATTTGTTCTCATTAAGTTAATATTGCTGCGGTGTCTGCCGATATTTTTTTTTAGGTGCATAGATCTAGACCTTGCATGGATTAAGACACTCATTTCTGTTACAGATTCAAGTTCTCTTTATGAGAAAATAACTTTTGAGAAATGAGAGTGGTATAATCGCATTGGTCTTCTGGTCATAATGAACACCATTTCAGAAACCTTTAGACGTGTTAAAGAGACCAATCTTAAAAATTAAAAGTACTCATTCGGCTAACACATTTAAGGTAAAGGGCAAAAGAAAGAAATTTGAGTTCACCAAGAATAATGCTGCTAAAGGTCCAGAACAAAAAAAAAAAAAAAAAAATCCATATATGGTTATGAATTGATAGACTTTGCCCATAGAAATTTGTGTGGGATAGTTGTGCTTGAATTTTTGGTTAGAATTATGATGTTCAATTATCTGCTATGGTTTTAATTAATTTGATATTATCAAATCAGTAGATAGATATGGTTCAATTATGGTTTTGTTATCATAGATATTATCTTGAAATTATCCATCTACAAATAAAGTAAAATTATGATATTAAGGAAAAGATGAAATTTTGGGAAACAATTAAATTCAAATTTTGGTTTTGGTTATGAATGTCTAATATTTTGAATAGTTTAATTGAAACAAAATGTCACCAAAGTGATCTCTTTTGTGTAGATTAATTTATTTAAAATATCAAGATGATTGTGTGTTTGTAATTCATGCATTTATTAACTGACCCAAAGGTAAGTTGATATTTGGCCGAATTTCATACACATCTGTGGTAATAAATATGTGACAATTATAAGGTATTCCATGTGAACAATAAGTCAGTCCAAAGAATGACTTGTTGTTTGACATGATTTATTGTCAATATTTGATTACTACAACAAGAGTACCGCTTACAGTTAATGTTACTGTCCAAAGACTTGATATTAACGTTGTGCTTGGTATCTTGAGATGGGATTAACCATTATTTGAATTTATTGTTTTATATGGATTTTCATGTGAGCTTATTTTGTTTGTTTAGTTTTTTTTGTTCTATATTCAGCTAGTTTATCATCTGCTACCTCAATAACTGCTAACATCAATTTTGTTCCCATGCTTAATGGGAGAAATTTCAAGGATTAGAAAAGGACTCTTAAGGATATGGTAAGGAATATGATTACCTGAGTCCCTCTAGGGAAAAGCATTAAAGACAACAGCTTACATTCTCAATAAAGTACCACCTAAAGCAGCTGTAAAAACATCTTATGAGCTTTTGACAGATCGAAAGCTTAGTCTAAAGCACTTTCACATTTGGGAATGTCCAGCTAAGGCAAGGCCTTACAGGCCACCTGAAAAGAAATTGGACTCCCAAAAAAAAAAAAAAAAGTGAGCAGCTACTTTATTGGTTATTCTGAACGATCTAGGGGCTATAAGTTTTATGATCCCACGCTTAGGTATATTTTTGAGACGGGAACTGCAACATTTTTTGAGGAAGTTGAGTTTGGGGGGAGAAATAAAATCAGGAACATTGCTTTTGAGGAGGAATTGGATTCAATTACAAACCCAATTCCTACTATCACTTTTGACAATATACAGGTTCCCACACCTATTATTGATCAAGAAGTGAATCTGGAACCTCAACAAGACAATATTGAACAACCCCCCATTCAAGATGAGGTAATTGTTCCAGAAGAACAAACTCAACAACCTCAAGAACCAGTGCCATTAAGGAGATCCATGAGAGAAAGGAGGAATGCTATTCCGGATGATTATATTGCATTTCTCCAAGAACATGAGGATGACAATGGAATGATGGAAGATGATCCAATCACACTTCATCAGGCCATGAAAGGTTGTAACTCTCAAAAGTGGATGAATGTCATGTATGAGGAGTATAAGTCTATGCAAGACAATAAAGTTTGGAAACTTGTCCCATTATCAGAAGGTGCAAAACCAATTGGTTGTAAATGGATATTTAAGACCAAGAGGGATGCAAATGGTAATGTGGAGAGGTATAAGGCACGTCTTGTAGCTAAAGGCTATACTCAGAAAGAAGACATTGATTTTACAGAGACTTTCTCTCCAGTTTCTTCGAAAGACTCATTTAGGACAATTATGGCAATTGTTGCTCATCTTGATCTTGAGCTACATCAGATGGATGTCAAGACGGCGTTTCTCAATGACGACATTGACGAGATAATTTATATGGTGCAACTAGAAAACTTTGTGTCGGAAAATCCAAAGAATATGGTTTGCAAATTGACAAAATCCATCTATGGACTCAAGCAAGTTTTTCGTCAATGGTACCACAAGTTTCATCAAGTAATTATCTCTTTTGGTTTTGAGATGAATGTAGTTAATGATTGTGTGTATCACAAGTTCAGTGGGAGTAAGCATATATTCCTAGTTTTATATGTCGATAACATATTGCTTGCCACTAATGATATAGATTTATTGCACAAAACTAAAAGGTTTCTGTCCAAGCATTTTGAGATGAAGGATCTTGGGGATGCCTCTTTTGTATTAGGAATTCAGATACACCGAGATCGTTCTCGAGGTATTCTAGGATTATCGCAAAAGGGATACATCGATAAAGTACTCAAAAGGTTTGGCATGCAAGATTGTAGACCAGGGGATACCCTTGTTGCTAAAGAAGACAAATTTAGTCTCAATCAGTGTCCTAAAAGTAACCTTGAAATTCAGGAAATACAAAAGATCTCCTATACATTAGTTATTGGGAGTCTAATGTATGCTCAAGTATGTACGCGTCCGGATATTGCGTACATTGTTAGGATGTTAGGCATGTATTTAAGAAAATCTGGTATGGACCATTGGATAGCATCCAAGAAGGTCATGAGGTATCTTCAGAGAACAAAATACTACATGCTCACATATAGGAAATCAGATCATTTGGAGGTCATAAGGTATTCTGATTCTGATTTCACTAGGGTGCCAAGATAGCAAAAGTCTACATCAAGCTATATTTACCTGTTAGCTGGAGGAGCTATATCCAGGAAAAGTGTCAAACAGACACTTATAGCTTCCTCCACTATGGCAGCAGAGTATGTAGCATGCTATAAGGCATCGAATCATGGAATATGGCTGCGGATTTTTGTCACTGGGCTGCGCATTTTGAAAAATATAGAAAGACCACTCAAGTTATTTTGTGACAATAAATCAGAATTGATGTATTCCAACAACAACAGGAGTTCGACAAAGTCGAAACATATTGACATAAAGTTCCTAGTTGTGAAAGAAAGAGTGCAAAGTGGATAGATGTCCATAGAGCACATTGGGACAAACTCCATGATAGCGGATCCGCTCACAAAGGGATTACCATCCAAGGTCTTTTATGAGCATATTGCTCATATGGGTGTTGTAATTTTGAGGATATCATGATTTAGTGGGAGTTTGTATTTTGTTTGCATTATGTTTGTGTGAGACATTTATACATTTGGTTATTTTCTGATCAGAAATAAAGGATTCAGTTTTCTCACTCATTTGTCATGTTTTGGTTCTGACCTCACTTAAATTTTAAAGAGGACCAGTTGGAAATAGGCATGTGTATAGATCACATTACATGAAATTTCCATGCTACACATTCACACTTGATCTATGTCATTTGATTATGTTGATATATGTGACCATTGATGAATTTAGTTACGATAAATGTAACGAAAATTGCTTTGATCCTATATTTGCATGATTAATGGACGATATTGTTTGGCTATGCTTTTGGTTATGATAGCAAAATTTTGAGCTCATAAAGTATGTACATTTATAAGGAGTAACATATGTGGCACAAGTGGGAGATTGTTAGAAAATAATTTATGTGGGCTCACATATGTGACTAAATGTATGATTGCTATCCTAAAGTCTAACCCAAATTAAAGTGATCTAATCAAGATTAAGTAATGGGTTAAAAGCATATAATGTTAAGTGTGATATAACACGTGTAGAGACCGTAAAGTAGATTTCTTGTTTTGTGATGGGCAAAATTGGAAATCAGTATTTATCAATTAGGGTTATGGTCCCCTATATATACGCATCTTCTTATTCCATCTGTCATCCATCAACAGAAGAATAGAGAGACGGCCTCTCATAGAAGTGCGTATCATATAGGAAGATCCAAACCCTCTGCACAATCTCCATCAATGGCTTCAGGTTAGTGCTTCCGCTTTTAATTTTCTTCTTCTTCTTTTAATTTAGCAAAGATCTATAGTTTCATGATTTAGGATTTTATATTAAAGCACTTTTGCAACATGATTAAGATCTATATTCATAGAAACATGTTTTAGGTGTTTATTAATGTTTTATCCATGTTCTTAAGTGTTTATAAAATTCCAACATTGAGATGATACGGGTCAAGGTCTGCGTGTTGTCGATCAGAATATATACAAAGGCCGGACTATAAGGTAGTGTTCTTTTTCTCATCTTATAAGCGATTTACCTCTTGTAAGAGGTATTCCACCTCTTACAAGAGTTTTTTTAGCGTTCTTTTTTTACCACTTATAAGCGATTTTTCCCAAAATCGCTTATAAGCCTAAAAGGCTTCTAATAGTATCTTTCAAATTCTTATAAGCCTTCTATCACTTAAAAAGTCTATATTACCCCGAAATTAATGATTTCCCCTGATCTCTCCTTTTTGTTTCCTTATCACGTCGTATGTGAATTCATCAACAATCTTGATACATTTCTGAAGAAGGCCTTCTGATCCAACACGAAGAAACCTCTTAAGCTTCCAGAGAGGATCAACAAACTGCTGGGCGACTATGATGTTGGCCATGTCGAATGCATTAGCGAAGGAATTATCTGGTAGGTCAGGTTCAGAGTCCCAATCTCAACCCCGAACCCCACCTTGCATATGGAGTCCAATGTCATCCTCATAAATAAATCCTGACATCATGATCTTCTATTTGTTAGCCTTGAATGTTATCATTTATCGAATGACCATGAATCAAAGTTGTATTTTATAAAGTAGCTAGGTTAGCGAGTATTTCTACTACATTTCAACACATTCTTTAAGGGCACCCAACAGTACTATTATTTTGAATATTATCATTTGTTAATTTTGATGTTTGTGGAATTTTTGCAATGTGTGCTAGACTTGTGTTATGTGGGTTTTTTTTCGTTGAAAGAAGAATAACGATGATTATGGATTATGACCAAATTTGTCTACTTTGTGAGAAATGTGGTAGAATTGACGATTTACTTAATTTTAGATATGAAATGTTGGTATAAATTGAGAAATTATATAGTAAGGGTAAAAATGTCTAAAAGTAGAGAAAATGCTCTTGTAAGATGTAAAAAAAGAAAAGAAATATCTTATAAGAGGTTCTTATAAGAGGTTATTTTTATATAAAAGAACACCTCAAAAAGAGGCTCTTACAAGATGCTCTTACTGTAAATCTCTTATAAGAGGCAAAAAAAAAAAACAGTACCTAAGAGGTTATCTCTTATAAGAGATTTACAGTAAGAGCCTCTTTTTGAGGTGTTCTTTTTATATAAAAATGACCTCTTATAAGAACCTCTTATAAGACATTTTTGTTCTTTTTTCACCTCTTATAAGAGCCTATATTATCCCAAAGTATAAAAATAGTGAGATGAAGGACAAGAAAAGAAGGAAATTTGATATTGAATGCGGCGTTCCAATAAACTGAATATAAAAAAAAGAAAAAAAAAGTTAATTAATAAGGAATACATCACAATCCTCAGAAGGTATGCAAAGGTTGGAGGCGACAATTTTATCAGTGCAATACAACCTCAACAACACTATAAAAGGAAGTCAAATATACAACATTAATATAATATAGATAGTAGCTGCTTTTAAACGTCGAAATCATTTACTTACATATGATGCTGAAATGAATGTGTATCTACAATTCTAAATCAATTACTTATAATTGACAGGCCCCATCTAAAGTAAAATCAGCAACATTGAATTCAAAAATATTAGAGGCAAGCTAAGAAGTGGCAGTCAGATTGAAGAAGCCATGAATTACAAATAATCAAAACATCGAGATGGAATCCTATGATAATAATTGTGATTCTAACAGCCACTACTGTGCCCTTCGAAAAGAAAACAATGACATAAGCAAAGTATAAAAATAGTGAGATGAAGGAAATTTGAGATTGAAATTAGTAACAATTATAATATAGACTTTGGGGTAATATAAACTTTTTAAGTGATAGAAGTCTTATAAGAATTTGAAAGAGGCTACTAGAAATCTTTTAGGCTTATAAGAGATTCTGGGAAAAATGTCTTATAAGATGTAAAAAAAGAACGCTAAAAAAATTCTTGTAAGAGGTGGACTACCTCTTACAATAGGTAAATCACTTATAAGAGGAGAAAAAGAACACTATCTAAGTGTATTTTTTAGGGTAAATTTTACTAAACTATACACTTGAAAAGTTTTAATTTCTCTCAATTCTTTCATATTTTTTTAAAGTTCCACAAAATTTTATGAGTCTATTAAAATTATTTTAGTTTGTGCAAGTTGCACAGGATACCACTAGTTATATTAATATAAACGTTGAGTTAAAATTAAAGTTTAATGGAGTAAAGTAAAATTTATCCTAGATCAGCAAACCATTTTGAAGTAACCCCTATTTTAAAATTTTAAAAAAAACCGTTTAAAGTTCTACGGGTGTGGCTTTGATAAAAAAAAAAAAGATGCTAAATTTGAGGTTGTGAACAGTGAACACTGAAATTTGAAAACTCCTCATCCAAGAGTTTTGTGAATACGTGTGGCAAAGAGTAGGATAGAATTTCCCACCTCTGAATCAAACTCCACCACCAATCCCTCTCTGCTCTCATTCCTGTGCTGTGCTGTGCTGTGCTGTGCATCTAACAAATCCCAATACTAGAGCTGAAAAACAAGTGAGAAGAAAGAGGCACCGTTACCACAAATGGCAAGCACCATCATGGCATCTTCCTCCTCCATCTCCAAAATCCTCTCCAAAACCACTGCTCCCCCCAAAACCCCTCCAATCTCCAAACCCCGAATCCCCAACCTCAGACCCCTCAAATCCCTCACCACCACCGCCCTCATCGCCGCTGCCTCAGCCGCCGCAATCTCCCCTCTCCCCGCCATCGCCGCCGAGATCGAAAAGGCCGCCCTCTTCGACTTCAACCTCACCCTCCCCGCAATCGCCGCCGAGTTCCTCCTCCTCATGGTCGCCCTCGACAAGATCTACTTCACTCCCCTCGGCAAGTTCATGGACGAGCGCGATGCCGCCATCCGAGCCAAGCTCGGTGACGTCAAGGACACGTCGTCGGAGGTGAAGCAGTTGGAGGAGCAGGCGGCTGCGGTGATGAAGGCGGCGAGGGCGGAGATATCGGCTGCGCTGAACAAGATGAAGAAGGAGACGAGTGCTGAGCTGGATGCGAAGCTGGCGGAGGGGAGGAAAAAGGTGGAGGCGGAGTTGGCGGAGGCGTTGGACGGTTTGGAGAAGCAGAAGGTGGAGACGATCAAGGCGCTGGATTCGCAGATTGCGGAGCTCAGCAGTGAGATTGTCAAGAAAGTGCTTCCAACTGCTTAAATTATATTATCATTTTCTCATCAGTTTATTATAAATGTAAAAGAACTCTACTGCAATTGAACTTTTGTATTTATCTTTAAGTTTGGAGATCAAATGATACTTTGAAGATTACATTACATTACCTTACCTGTTGTAATTCTGTGTTGAACCATAATGATTCATATTGACTTTTGAATTCTTAACAAGTACAGTGCATGTGTTTATCCCGACTGGAATTCTGCAAGTGATTTAGTTGCAGCTACCTTAAAAATGTTCGCAACAATCTTAAAAGTTGTTGATCATTGTCATGATAAACTGCCTACACCAAAATTTAGGTTGAGGGGTAAAAAACAAACGAACATGCATCAGAGGACTTGTATGTCTGCAAAACCATCCCAACACATGCCTTTCAGATAATAATTTGAAATATCAGCAATATACCTCTTGTTTCAACATACCATTAGCATCAGTTTATATAACAAGATCAAAATACAAAATTTCACAAAGGCAATCATACTTGTTGCCTACAGTATGAGTTATCTTACACTGATTTTCAAAAGCACAAAATTTTCAAGCTTCATGTAAATATAAGAGATGATAACTTTATTCTACATCCATAGATGATGGAGAGGTTGAGGATGACCCCTCCGCTCCCTTTTTCTTCGGCTTACTTTTGTTCTTCTTCTTCTTCTTCCCTTTACCATCTTGCTCAATTTTAGCAGGTGGAGGCTGCGTTAACTCTAGATGACGCTGAATGGCACCAATAGGATCCATTTGGAAAGTTGTATTGTTCAGAACTGCTCTCAACTGCATACTTTCCCTCTGCCTGTTAAAAGTATATTGAATTAGCTACAAGTATAGTTTGATAAAATATAAATATTTAAGAGGAAAAAAAGACGAGAAAATGAAAGTTGAATGGTAGATATACACTAGCTTCTTCCGAGACTTGCAGTTCAGTTTTCCATTGGTTTCTTCAGCTGGTTGTTGGGGAGGAGCATCCAATTCTGGAAGAAACTCAGAAAGAGCTGATAAATCATACAGCTTCAATTTTCTCTGCCGTTTACTTGATTTCTTCTTCTAAGTAAAAGGAAGCATATGGGGAAAACAGTTTCATATAAATAAGCATTTTAAATATCATGCTGAGTATAATCAAAAAAAAAATATCATGCTGACTAAATTTATGTTGCAGACAAAAAATCCAACAATTTTACTGAATAATACAAATGCTACAGATAGAGCAGTGACGACAAAAATTTTAAGATCTTCAACACAAGAAGAAATAATTTGTTTTACAGGGAGAACGAGAGCTCAAATGAGAAAATTTAGCCTGAGGTACGATTTATGCATGAGATCATGAAGTAATTAACAAACTTGCACAATAACAATCAAATTATATCCCAGAAATTGATATGTTTCTTCTACCACGAATCAAAGTTATTTATTTCAAGTTTCTATCACCTTTTCTTTTTCTTCTAATATCACCCCCAAAAGGTATTATTATTCTTTTTCTTCTAATATCGAGTGATTGCTTTAGTACTAGTTTTTGCTGAATGACTTTGCAACCAAGATGCGTGAATAAAATATATTATAATTTCATTAACATGAATACCACTCTGAACAGCATGAAATATACATTTACGAAGTGAGAAAATAAATTTCAGTTTGGCAAGGGGAAAATTTATGACTTTCATTCATCTGCAGTAATTATTAAGAAGATCGCCAATGATGCACTAATATTTATGATTATCTCTATAAAGAAAAAAAAACACTGTGCAAACATATGAATACTCAAGCTAGACATAAATTATATGCATAAAATTGGAATACTATATATCAAAATCAGAGAATTTACAAACAGAGTGGAGTACAAATATTGCAATCTTTCCCTGTTTACATTGGAAGAAATTACTTCCAAACAATACAGTGAACAATGAAACCAAACTTTCTTTCACACGAAAAGGAAATTAGTATAAGCACCTTTTTAATTGCTTTTTTGGCAGTTAAGCTTTCGGTTGCAACTTTGACCTCTGCAAGAAATTTGTAAAAATTAATGAAAAGTTCGAATGGCTAGTTAGCAGGAGCAGAATATGTATGTGTATAACAGATCAATATACAGAAAATTGAAGGAGCATCAAAATTTTCTACATTAAAAAAGAATTCAGCAATAAAAAAAATATTTTTTTGATAAAAAAACAACAACAATAATGGCTAAAATACACATTAAAAATGTGATTATATATATATATATATATATATATATATATATACGCACTATCCTTTCATGTCTGCCTTATATTGATATGGTCCCTTATATCTCTGTAATATGCCATGCCCTCAAACCCGTAGAATTTCAAATACCCACTTTGTTAAGTTTAGGCAACATCCACAAACATTCTCTATAAGGAGTGATTTAACTAGTGTTTTCACTTTTCACATTTTTTTCATTTTACTCCTGATCATATTTATAACCTTAAAACTTATAAACCAGTAAATCATATTTGTAACTTATATACTAAGAGGCACAGAGGATCTCCTTGTCGGTTGACGGCTGAAGAGTCTTTTGTTATATATGAAATAGAAGTCTGAGTCAAATATCAGTGTTTGAATATCTGGAGATAGTAAGTGTTGTACACTGATGAATGTTCAACATGTTTAGGTACATACTGATCATGGTGATAATCTAATTTAAGGTTCTCAATCTGAATATAAAAAAAATAATTAAGTATTATGCTTCTACTCTGAGTTATTTGAGATGAATTGTGCTAGGCCTAAAGTAGTAATCTGGGCTGGGATACAACAAAATACTATAAATAAATCTCACCTCTTACATAATGAGGCATATCTAAAATTTTAAATTCTTATAATAAATAGTTTGATATCCTTCTTTCACTAAAAAAAATTCAATGTATAAGTGAAAGTACATATCTCAACTAATGTACTAAGAACAACAAAGTGTTTGGAAATACTAAAGACATGCAGAAGAAGTGTCCATGAAGAATTAGTGTCCGACACGGAATAGGGATGTGTCTGACATGAATGTGGCTTCAGAGTCTAGGTGTATTCTATACAGCTACTGTTCAATATTATCAGAGCTTCACATAATGAAGGGCTTAGCTTGGGTTCCATGACCTGAGAACAAAGAAATTAGAGTACAGCAATCAGTACAAAACTGTGAAGATTATCCAACCATTAGTTCACGAAGGATTCGCTAATGGAAGGCAAGACCCTGAATTGAATATGGAGAAAGAAATATTAGTGAAAGCTCAGCCAAATAAAAGTTTATTCAGTTTATTCGGTTGGACATATAAAGAAACACCTATGTGGTCTAAAACCATGCATTAGGTGCGCTAATGTGAGGAACCTTATGTGCCCCAAAATTTTCAAATTCTAATGATCCCTAAAGTAGATTATAACCCAGAGATGTTCCCTCAAAAGTAGATTGCATCAGAGAAGTCACGAGGGAAAAGGGGGTATGTAGTATCAATATCACAGAATGCAACATCTGAAGGCTAAAATACAGACCATATAGCTTAATGATACAAATATTCCCATAATTTATCTGTGAATAGGACAGTCAAATACTCGATTCTTAAGTAAAGCAGAAACTTACTAGCATGAAAGTTAAGCTTTTTATCAAGCTTGCGCTGCTTTCTTTCAAGTTTGTGCTGCTTCTTTTCCAGTTTGCTCTTAGAGCTTTTAGCTTGATCTTTACTTCCAGACCTGAAAGTGAGATCATCTATTAGAAATACTACTATCATGCAAATAATTAACAAAAATGGTCATTGGGGTTAGAAAAAAGAAGAAGAAACTTTACAAATTATAAACATTCATAGTTTACAAAATACAAATAAAAAAAGAACAAAACAATGGCATAGGCACATGAAATGTGAAGGAGCAAGAGATAGAAGTTGATGCACATGAAACAAAATATCGGAATATTTGAACAGCTCAGCAAAAATGGATATCTATTTTATGCAAGAGAGAAAGGTTGACTGAAAGACCAATGATTCCCAAGTAGGTAACACTAGAGTGCACATTATAACTTCTAAGTAAATTTAATCAAACTCCGCAGAATAAAACAAAAGATCGATTAATTTTAACACTAAAGAAGACAAAGATGGAAAATGTGCTTACTTCAAATTAGTCAAAGCCATTTAGAACCTCCTCTAGACACCAAATACGAAGATGAGTACGCAAACAAGGAACACCTGTCAAACCAAAAAGGCTGCAAATTTAGGAAGAAATCATCAGAAGAAACGTGAAGGCATATCATTACGGGTCTAAAATCCTTAACGTTTCATGACTTGGGTCATGAGCCAAAATTGGTATTCAGTGTAATCTGTCAATAGATCTATCAATCTACTATCTTAAGCAAGTAGGAAATAATTTTCACCCAACAATTTTCCTTATCCCATTATGTTGTTCATGAATTCATATCAAGTGGTTCACATCCTCAACCATCAAGATGGAGCCAAACATAGCCATTGATGAGGGTGAAAATCGCGACTAATCAGCACTGCATGATCCTTGCACAGATCTCGAGGTTCCTAAGGTGAATATAACAATTCCATAAGCAGCTACAGGGCTAGGGCCAGCTTACGGGGCCGCCCCAAGGTCCACCACCCAGGGTCAGTCCGCCAAAGAAAAGTTTACCAGCCATAAAATGATTAAATCTCCTATAATCAAGGGATTAGTTACTTCATCACATCCCTAATTCACAGATTTAATTAGGCTGGTTGAAATTTTTTTTCCTAATTAATTTTTTACAGGCCTATAAATACTGGCCACCCTCCTTAATCACAGGGTAATCAACCTTTTGCCACTAAACCCTATTTTTACACCCTTGCTTGCTGGCCGGGAATACTCTTGGTATTTCAGGTTTTTTTTTGCAGGTGTTTGGCGGCCAACAATCACCAGATCTACATATTCCAATTACACATTAGCCTCACATCACGATCAGATATACGGCTGAGATATGTGTTTTTCATCTAATAAAAGAACTCAGCAGCTGTTGCTCCCACACCAGAAATCAGCAGCATCAGCCATGTATCACCCTTCAGATTTGGACGAACACTATTATCACTCAAAACACATTACATTCTTTCAAATCCATCAAATTACATTAAAGTATTATGCATTTTAAGACGCACAAATTACTTGTAAACTCTAAATTAATTAAATGTAACTACTTGGTTACAACTATATGCAATAATATTTGTACAAAAAACAAAATGAAGTGCATAAGGCTCTGTTTGGTTCAAACGAGGGGAGGGGAGGGGAGGAATTTTAATCATATTTTCTGTTTGGTTCGAGGAGAGAAGGGAAGGGGAGGGGAGGAAAAATAATTATCTTCCTGTTTAATTCACAAGGGGAGGGAAGGGATTTTATTATTAAATTACTTTTACACCCTTTTACATTTTAGGAGAGCCTATGCATTACCGTTTCTAATTCTAACTTGGTATTCTTTATTGTACTTCTTGTTAACCTAACTTAGCAAAATAAATGGAGAACTATAAGCAGATACAATTAGTCCCAATAAAAATGCTAAACAAAATAATAAAGGCTAATATATAAACCAAGCTCAACAAAATATTCAAGTTTACCACATAATACTAATTAAATCAAGTCTTCAAACTCCATAAGCAATGAAATAAACTATTAAAAATGCTTTGGATGAGAAAAATTATGATGATTAAGAAAACTCCATGATTACAGGTAACCATCATGATAACAAAATCAGAGAAGGAGAATGCTTACCTGATTAAAAAAAACTCGAACCCTAGTTGAAATGAGGAGGGTGTCCGTTTTTGGGGGACATAGAAACGCGTGTTTGTAATGGCATTTGATATTAGGGTTTAGTTTTAGATTAATATTTATAGATCTAAAAATGACAATTTTGTATTTCACAATATTATCCAGGATATTTTAGTCCAATAACTTTTAAAAAAATTAGACCCACTTGGGAGCCAAAATTGGCTCAGAAGGGATTTTGCTCCCCTCCATTCTCCTACCCTCCCCTACTAAAAAATGAACCGAACAGATGTTTAAAAAAATCCCTCCCCTGCCCTCCATTCCCCTCCAACCAAACAGGTCGTAAAGGCAACATCAGACATACCACCCAAAAATGGACTTGAAAAAATAATGAAATTTCACCATTGTAGTATTTATCCCCAAATCTAGGGTTTTTTTACATCACATTCCTTAGTATTTGATGATCGATATTCCAAACAAAAAATTATGATGGAAAATTGGGGAGATTAATAGGTAGGGATTGGAAGATCACCTGAAGTTGGAAAATGACTCGATCGGAGTGCGAGAGATAGAGGAAGGGATGCGGCTCGAAAGAGGAGAAGAAGGTATTTAGAGGTTTTGAGAGAGAAGAGGGGAGAGGGCAATAAATAGTGTTGTGAATGGGAAACCATAACCCGATTCAGGTATTCTGACCCGTTTAGATGCAGGTTAGGCTTCAACATTTAAGTGTACATATTATGTTTGGCCCAAAGTTTGGGCTCGTACAACTTATAGGCTGGATGGACCTGAATTTTGTATGTGATTAATTTATGATGACATTGTTTTGACTATTAAGACAAGATTTATGTGCACAACAGCAGTGTGCCCAATTTTTTTCCTGGTTTCATTATTGTATTGTGAATTGGTATCTAATATGGAACGACAAGAACATAATGTGGTACTAAAGAACGAAGAAAAGAGTGATAATAGAGGAAGATTGGAAAGAAAAAATATTTTGCAGTTTTTAAGCATAAATTCAGTCTTTTTTCATATCATCATAAGAATTAAAAAGGTATATTTCCAAATCAAACAATTAATCTATTAGTACTTAAGAGTGAGTACTTGCTTATTAGTGTTGCTAAGGAGCAACTAAAATTACTCTTTTGGCATTATTAAATTATGCATTAAATAGTTCAATTTTAAGAATATCTCTATGAAATTATGTAATTTGTGCACTTTTTATCATTAAAATTTGAAAATTGAACCCTTTCTTTTTAAATGAGGAAGCGGATAATAAAGCGTACCATTTAAATCCTATTTAAATGTCGAGTAAGTGCTCTTAAGTACTCCTTAGCAGAGCCCATTATGGTATTACGTAAACGAACATAAAATTTTAAAACAAATCGAAATTTGGGTTTCCCCCAATAATCTATTTTGGGGTTGTTTGGTTTCAGTAACATGGTCAGTTAAGGTGGGTGGTGATGGCCATGGTTTGATTAGCCTTATCTGGTTTATGGTTAGGTCAAGGGTGGCCCTAACCGAGCATAACATGTATTAATCCGCACCAATCTAATTCCAACTAATCATTAATTGTGCAAATTGATTCTTATCTCCTAATTGTAAAACACAAACTTCAACTTGCATTTCATTTGATTTCTTTAAGCAAGAAGGAAAAAAGAGAGAAAGCAGGGGCGGATCCAGGATTGAAAAGTGAGGGGGCTGATAATTTTTTTTTCATACAATGTAACATTCAAAAATCAAAAAATATATAAAGTTGTTATAAATACTAGAGGGATATACCAAATTCTCCACATCTTTCAAAATATACATTCTTAAATCATTTTAGCTGCACCCGACGATGTTTGATACAGTAAAATTATCAACAACCACATCAAAATCAATGTTTTCAACAAAATCTCCCTTAATAAAGATTGTCAAACAATCTGTAAGAAAATCATCTTCCATCTTGCTCTGAATTGGTGTTTTAACAAGTTTCATCGCGGAAAATGCACGCTCTGTTGTTGCCATTGAAACAAGAAGAGTCAACACCAAGCGAATGAGTCTATCAATCAAAAAATAAATCATTGACTTTTTTGTTTCCACCAACTTGTGACATAATTCAGAAAGAGAAATATTCCGAAACAAAGGTTGATGAATCACATCGACCTAATAATGTTATAATAACTCCACTCTCAAAGCATACAACTCAGCTATGGTGAAATCTTCATGATAGAACTTATCTGCAAGAGTACAAATATCATCTGTCTTGGATGATTTGAACTCATCAATAGGATCTAAAGCTGTACTGAGAATAAGTAGTTTAACCGTCGGCTCGGAAAACCTGCAACACAACTCCGCAATATGAAAATCTATTACTACATTGAAGATATCAACATGATAGTAATGTTGAAATGTGATATTATCTCGTTGTTGACAAGAGCGACCAATACCATCTGATATGGCTTAAAATAGGATTAAATTGTGACCGTTCAAATCAGGCACGAATCTTAAAGCTCTCAGGAATAAAACGGTAAATTTACCTACAAACGGGTCTGCAATGGAAACTGAGTCTCCCTACAAAGCCCAATAACCCATAAACGGATCTGTCCTATTGGGTATGGGTAGCAGCTCGCTACAAATCAGTCCAGAATATTTAAAAAGTAATTCAAATTCATGGTGATCTCTGTCAAACGATTTAAACTCGACATCTTATCCAAAAACACCAGGAAGTAGAGATAAATCCTTATTTCGAAATGGGTCCCTAAAATGACTATAAATACCCCTCTCCCCCACCATAACAAGGTAATCACTTTTTTTTTCCACATAAAGCTCTTTCATCATCTTCATGATTACTGACAAGAGCGTCAGAGGATTCGTCGCCGAGTACCATCCCGGTGTATCGAACTTTTTTGCAGGTTCACAGCAGCGCCAAGAAACCAGTCAAACGCCGGTGAAGGTCAAAAGTTTTGCCTTTATTGTTTCCAAAAGAATCCACAAATTCATCTGTTTGCTCCTACACCAAAATTAGCAGCAACTGATTGGCGCCGTCTGTGAGAAACGAAAAAGCAATCCAACCTTACTTCATCAGCAGAAGTAGTTTCAAACCATGCATCCGAAAGAGAAGGGAAAGGCAACGGTCTCCAGTCGAAGAGCCACTCCTCTTCCTCCTCCAGTCCAAGATGTTCTTCCTCAACAGCCTCCTCCTCAACAGGCCCCTCCAAGGTCTCGGGGGGCTGCCCAGGGAGCTCTCGTCGGAGTCGTCCAAAGCAACATCCTCTTCATGACCATGTCTCGGTCCACAATCCTTCAGTTGACTCTATGGCTTCTCAAAGCCCTCCCGAGTAGGATCTTCGTCAAGTAATTGTTAACCGCCAGCAGGGGTTGACCTCCGAACTCGCTTGAATGGATAGCGAACCCTTGAGGGAGTCCATCAACCTGAGCACCCAGGGGCCTCGAGAGTCCGGACCCCCCGTAGGCCGAGGACCAGAAGATCCCCTCCCGCTAGGAGGCAAAGAGAGTCCCCTCAACGTCATCGGCGGAGAAGTCATACTCCAATAAGTCGAGCCGCACCTAGGGACCACCAAGCAGGAGGGACACCAGTCACTCAGGCCGAGCTCCAGAACTTCAAACGGAATATCATGCGAGCTCTTCATATTGCCACGAGTCAGGATCAACGTGTCCCTAACCCTTGCCATACCGCCACTCATGAAGGAGAGTCCCGGGCGTCGACTAGATCCGACCAAAGGGATGACTCGGTCCACCGCCATCTCCACAAGATGGAGAGGCGCCTCAACAAGATCAATCCCGAAGAAGAATAACGTACCAATAGGTTCCGCCCAAGCAGACCCCTCTTCTCTAGGGCCATCATGAAAGCTCCGGTCCCCGAAGCCTTTAGGCCACCCCGCTTTGAATCCTACAATGGGGAGTCGGACCCGGCCGATCATATCGAGACTTTCAAAACTCTCATGATGATTCATCAAGCCTCGGATGCGGTCCTCTGCAAGGCCTTTCCAGCAACTTAAGGGGGCCAACGCGAGAGTGGTACTCCTGTCTAACCCCCACCTCCATCTTCTCATTCGAATAGTTTGAGAAGCTCTTCCTCACCCACTTCGTGGGCAGTCACCGAGCTGAGAAAAACAAGTGCATCATTGATGACCCTCAGCCAATGAAAGGGTGAACGCCTAAGAAATTACGTTCGGCACTTCACCGCTGAAACCCGGTCTATTGCCTCCCTTAACCAATCAGTAGCCTCGGCAGCATTCTGGCACAACGTCTCTAACGCCGACCTCAAGTCGTCCCTTACCAAGAAACCTCCTCGGGACTTCTCAGAACTCCTGCTTAGGAGTGAGAAGTACATCTGAGCGGAAGAGGCTCTCAACCTCCCACCCCCACTCTTGAGGAATCATCTTCTGGAAACAAACGGAAGAATACAAGCGAAGAAGGGTCCCATAAATTCTAGAAGAACGACAGTAGCCAACGCCGCCCACCTCCTCGTTTTGCGAAGTTCACCCCCCTCAATGCTAGTATATCAACAGTTCTTATGGAGGTGGACAAAGAAGGGCTACTCTGCAGTCCCCCTAGAATGAATATCCCTGTCAAGAAAAGAAACAGGGATAAGTGGACCGCTATCACAAGGACCACGGCCACGACACAGATGATTGTCAGGTTCTCAAAGAAGAGATCTAAGAACTCATACAGTGGGGACACTTGGCTAAGTTCGTCCGAAAAGACGGGATCGATCTTCAGCCCCGAGGATCCTACAAGCGAACAGAGAGGCCCGCTGAGTTCCAAGACTCCGAACCTGGGGCCATCCTCCACCATATCCATGGGGGTCCAATGGGGGGAAGAACCAACTCCTCCCAAGAGGTCTTAACTTTCAATAAGGCCGATGTTTGTAACACGGCCAAAAAGCATATAATAATGGCTCGCCCCAATGAAGCAGCCACTTAGTTTGTTTCAATAAAACATAGCTTTTTTTCTATTAAAAATGATTGCATTTGCCTCATTTCTATCTCTCTGGGTCACATCTATGACCCGTTAAACGGTAAGTTCGGAGTCCAGCTTGTCCTACAGGGTTGCTCCCACAACTTACTAAGCTTAAAAAATAAGTTCGGAGTCCAACACTTGATTCGATGTTGCTTTAGCCGCTTGCAAACAAGCAAGTGCGGGGCAGCTCACCACTCGGAATTGCTCTTACAACTCGTTAACCCCTTCAAAAAACGAATTTGGAGTCCAACACTTGGTTCGACGTTGCTCCTACAATTCATTAAACTCTCTTAACAACAAGTTCGGAGTCCAACACTTGGTTTGATACCGATTTAGCTACTTGCGAACGAGCGAGTACGAAGTAGCTCAATATTCAAAATTGCTTTCACAACTGTTGAAACTCTCTTAAACAACAAGTTCGGAGCTTAACTCTCTCCTAGAGTTGCTCCTCAACTTAACTCCCAAACGGCTCTTTCCTAGAGCCTGGTGATGCTCTTCGCTTTGCTCTCCTCCAGAGCAGATCTCTTCTCAACGAGTTCGGAGCACAACTCTCCCCTAGAGTTGCTCCTCAAACTTGTCTCCCAAACGGCTCTCTTAGAGCCTGGTGAAGCTCTTCGCTCCGCTCGTCTCCAAAGCGGACCTCTTCTCAACGAGTTCGGAGCATAATTCTCTCCTAGAGTTGCTCCTCAAACTTGTCTCCCAAACGGCTCTCTTAGAGCATGGTGATGCTCTTCACTCCGCTCGCCTCCAGAACGGACCTCTTCTCAACGAGTTCGAAGCACAACTCTCCCCTAAAGTTGCTCCTCAAACTTATCTCCCAAACGGCTCTCTCCTAGAGCCTGGTGAAGCTCTTCGCTCTGCTCGTCTCCAAAGTGGACCTCTTCTCAACGAGTTCGGAGAACAACTCTCCCCTAGAGTTGCTCCTCAAACTCGTCTCCCGAACGGCTCTCTCATAAGGCCTAGTGAAGCTCTTCGCTCAGCTTACCTCCCGAGTGGCCTTCTTCCAAACGAGTTCGGAGCCAAAACTCTCTCCTAGAGTTGCTCCTCGCACTTGCCTCCAAGAACGAGCCTTCCCGTGGGTCTGCCGAGCTCCCCTCTCACGCCAAAACCCACCATTGCTGAACTCATTTGAAGCAACCTCAACTCCAAACTCCACTCTCTCAGCTTACCTCCACTCCTCGCTGATTCCCCCTTCGCCTGTCTCCAAGCTCCACCTCTGTCAAAGCTCCGACCAACTCTGAGCTTCAACTGCCTCGTCGAGCCCCGAGCTCGAGCTCCCTCGCACGAGCTCCGTGAGCTCTCCTCTCCACTGACGTCGAAGACGAAGAAGACGACGCTGAAAGAAAAACACAAAAAGGAAGGAAAAAGAAGTAAAAAAAAGTACAGCGGGTCAACGTTGACCGCTACATGGCAACGATCTAAGGCGCCACGTAGGTCGGCGGCAAGGTTCCGAACGTGAAATGAGAGAAAAACACCCCCACTTTGAGATGCGCGCCCTCTGATCGTGATCAACGTACAGGATTGCGCCATATGTACAGGTAATATTTAATTAATTTATTTATTTATTTATTTGAATTAATTATTTTTAAAATCCGAAAAATAGTTAAAATCGAAAAAAATAATTAAAATTCTTCAAAAATTATTAATTCGAAAAATAATTTTAAAACTCTGAAAATAATAATTATTAAATGAGAATAATTAATTAAAATTTTCGATAATTAATAATTTAAATTCGGAAATTGAAAAAATAAAAATAAAAAAATGATTAAAATTTGGAAAAAATCAGAAAAATCTAGAAAAATCACAAAAATCCAGAAAATTCTGAGAATAATTTTGGGTATTTTACAAGCTCAGATTGACACCGTTACACCTCGAGCAAGATCCAAACTCCCTTAAGATTTTCGATAAAATCCCATACACTATTATAACAACAAAACTACTCCTCAAAGGTTGTTAAACTCAGTCTATGGGAGTGAGGGCCTCGTGATATGGCTTAAAATAGGATTAAATCATGGACCGTTCAAATCGGGCACGTATCTTAAAGCTATCAGGGTAAAACGGTAATTTCACCTGCAAACGGGTCAGAAATGGGAACTGAATCTCTCATCAAAGTCCAATAACTCAAACGGATCTATACTATTGGGTATGGGTAGCAGCCCGCTATAAACCAGCCCAGAATATTTAAAGAGTAATTCAAATTCATAGTTATCACTAGGGCTGCAAATGAATCGAGCTATTTGCGAGCTATTCGGCTCGAGTTCGGTTAAAGCTCGGTCAAAGCTCGACTCGAACCGAAGCTCGAGCTCAAAACCGAGCTTGTTTCGTAAATGAGCCGAGCTCGAGCTTCAGTTTTTTTAGGCTAAGCTCGCGAGCTATTCGGCTCGAATACGGTCAAAGCTCGGCTCGAACCAAGCTCGAGCTCAAGAATGAGCTCGTTTCGTAAACGAGCCGAGCTCGAGCCTGAAGGTATTCGGCTCGGCTCGACTCGATTGCAGCCCTAGTTATCACTATGAAACGATTTAAACTCTACATCTTATCCAAAAATACCGAAAAGTAGAGATAAATCATTATCTCGAAATGGGTCCCTAAGGCGACTATAAATACCCATTTCCCCCCACCATAACAAGGCAATCACTTTTTTTCACATAAAGCTCTTTCATAATCTTTCTGATTACTGATAAGAGCATCAGAGGATTCATCGCCGGGATCCATCCCGGTGTATCGAACTTTTTTGCAGGTCAACGACAGTGGCAAGAAACCAGTCAAACGTCGATGAAGGTCAACAGGTTTGCTTTATTGTTTCTAAAAAGAATCCACAAATTCATCTGTTTGCTCCCACACCAAAATTAGCAGCAACATCATCCATGTAAGGAGCATTCATATCAGATATTAAAACACCATGTTTCTCACAAAATTAAATCAGATCCTGGATAAAAATCTCCCAACTATTTTCTCTAAACTTCTGAAGTACTGCTTTTGTTGATAAGACTAAATCCATTGCATTCAAGATGTCTAAAGATTTGCGCTGCAATTCTAACAAAGATTGTTGGTGATACTCATCACTTTAAACATCAAATGCAAGATAAAACAAAATTCAAATGACCTTACTGCCTTAAATAGACCTTTAGCTTCACCTTTAATTTTAAAACCGTTTTCATTATGAATAATGTTATCAAGAACTGTAGAAGTTGCATCAAACATATCAACCAAGCTATTCAATGAAGCAAAGTGACAGCCCCAACGGGTTGTTCCAGCCCGTTGCAAAATACATTTCTAATTAGCACCTCTTCCAGAACTAAGTTTTCCGGATGCTAGTTTATCTGCTATCTCAGCTTCTCGAACCGATTTTAATTTCATATGACGTTTAGCAGAAATACCAACAAAGTTAACAATTGTACCTAAGCTTGAGAAAAATAACCAAACATCATGTACTTGCTGAGCCCCTGCAAGTAATGCTAGTTGCAATCTATGAGCAAAACAATGTACGAAATAGGCATATGGGTATTCTCTAAGAAACAATGTTTGTAGTCCATTCCACACCCCACGCATATTGCTAGCACCATCATATCATTGACCACGCAAATTTTCAATTTAAAGATTGTAACGAGCAAGAACATCACAAATGATTGTTTCGAGTGTTAACGCCGAAATATCACAAACACTGGCAACCTCAAAAAACCTTTCTCAAATAAATCCGACAGAATCAATAAACCTTAGAACCACAACCATTTGTTCCTTACCAGATTTAACAACTGCTTCATCAACAAGAATACAAAATTTGTCATCCCCCACTTCTTCTCGTATCCTCCTCTTCACAAGATTGACAATAATGTGAAAGATCTCCTTTTGAATATTTGGTGCCATATATTTCGCATTTCCAGGACATCCTTTTGGATATTTGGTGCTAGATATTTGGATATTTGCAAGTCACATAACACTCCTTATTGTAATTTTCAGTCTCAACCGATTTCACCTAACTTATTCAGAAGACATAGCATTCAAAACTTTATGAATACGTTCAGTAAAACTATTCAAACTATCCCACTTGCGGATAGAAAAATTGTGTGCAGAAGAAGGCCCGCCTACATGATGCATAAATCTACATTTTTCTCCACTGTTTACGTTCTTTCATCTTTGGAATCCTTCAATTGTAAATACTGGAAATTTCGAAGGATTAGAGTCAAAAAAATAGCATTGGAAGCAAAAAGCTTTATCTTCTGATTCTGAATACTCAAGCCAAGGAAATTGGATGAACCATTGATATTGAAATCGCCGATATTGTTTCTCATCCAATTTGGTTGACATAGTCCCATATCCATATATGATCTTCGAATATTGTCTTGTTCATTGATTGGATAAGACCATATTGGACGGTGCAATGCTGGGTTACGCTCAAGAGAATTGAGATCCACATCTATAGATGGTTCTTGTTGAATGGAAATTGGAACATGATATGATGTTGGAACCTCATCCAAAATTGGAGTTTGGGCACTTGATGATTGACCAATACCTTTTTTACTAAAAAAATTTGAGAAGAGAGGGTGTAGTTTGTTTTCTTTTTGCATTCATTATATCATCAATTTGCAACAAAATTATAATTCCTGCAAATAGCATAAATTACTGATGCTGTTTATTTCTGGGAGACGTGTGGATGCACCAGGTGTGAGTTCGAACTCAATTTGTATTGAAGGAGAATGCCGCTCGTCTGCCGACCTTCGATTGACCTTCTGGGACCTACGATGAGCTCGGAAAGATGTTGAGGGCTGGGCTCGGATCGGAAGGGTCGGATCCGAGGTCTTGTGTACCTGCAGACGGTCCTGAAACACCGGGGTTTATCCCGGCGGCGGACCCTCCGACGCTCTAGTCAGTCTCTGTGAGAGAGTAGCAATAACTAGGTATATTTAAGTGGCAAAAGATTCATTACCTCAAAAGGTGGGTGTGGGTCTAGTATTTATAGAGAATCCCAACCGGGTTTGGTTCCACTTAGGGGCCGGGTCTGGATCCGAAAGCCCGTGGGCCTGACGTGGCAGAAGGCCCAGGGGGTTTAGGGCGGACGTGGCAATACCAGGAGTGGTATAGGGCTGACGTGGCGAAACCCTTGGCGGTATTTGGAGCTGACGTGGCCCATCGTGGGCCTCCTGTGCTTCTGGGGGGGATCGGAGGGCCTAGGCTGCGCCAGGTCATCCTTCTGCCCCGCCAGAGAGGGAGGACGGCCTGTGGGACTGTCCCGGATCGGACTCCGAGGGCTACTGAGGCTCGTCGGTACGAGGAGGCCAGTACCGTGAGGGCAAACACGAGGTTCGGCGCCGACCCTGAAGTGGTTCGGAGCCGAACTAGGTTGCTATCTTTATCTTTCTGAGTGGGAATTGTATCGGGCCCTGGTTGGGCCTCAGGCCATTTTTACCCTGTCACACAAGCCCCCCACTCCTGCAGGGGATGCAGGAGCTAGCCGTGGAGGAGTGCTTATGGTTGTAGAAATGGGATGGCGAGTCATCGGGCCTTCATGAGAGGGTTATCCTGATGGTTAGAGCGAGGGCGAGCCAAGGAGCCTTCCTGAGAGGACTACCCTGGTGCTAGACCTGACCTCGAGCCGGTCGAGGGATTACGGGCCAAGAAGGGGGGTGGCGAGCCGTTGGCCTTCCTGAGAAGACCACCCTGGTGCCAGACCTGACCTCGAGTTTGGCGAGGGATTACTGGAAGGCAAGGGCAATGGCGAGCCGTGAAGCCTTCCTGAGAAGACTACCCTGGTGCTAGACCTCCCCTCGAGCTGGTCGAGGGATTACGGGCCAACAAGGGGGGTGGCGAGCCGTTGGCCTTCCTGAGAAGACCTCCCTGGTGCCAGACCTGACCTCGAGCTTGGCGAGGGATTACTGGAAGGCAAGGGCGATGGCGAGCCGTGAAGCCTTCCTGAGAAGACTACCCTGGTGCTAGACCTCACCTCGAGCTGGTCGAGGGATTACGGGCCAACAAGGGGGGTGGCGAGCCGTTGGCCTTCCTGAGAAGACCTCCCTGGTGCCAGACCTGACCTCGAGCTTGGCGAGGGATTACTGGAAGGCAAGGGCGATGGCGAGCCGTGAAGCCTTCCTGAGAAGACTACCCTGGTGCTAGACCTCACCTCGAGCTGGTCGAGGGATTACGGGCCAACAAGGGGGTGGCGAGCCGTTGGCCTTCCTGAGAAGACCTCCCTGGTGCCAGACCTGACCTCGAGCTTGGCGAGGGATTACTGGAAGGCAAGGGCGATGGCGAGCCGTGAAGCCTTCCTGAGAAGACTATCCTGGTGCTAGACCTCACCTCGAGCTGGTCGAGGGATTACGGGCCAACAAGGGGGGTGGCGAGCCGTTGGCCTTCCTGAGAAGACCTCCCTGGTGCCAGACCTGACCTCGAGCTTGGCGAAGGATTACTGGAAGGCAAGGGCGATGGCGAGCCGTGAAGCCTTCCTGAGAAGACTACCCTGGTGCTAGACCTGACCTCGAGCTGGGGAGGGATTACGGGCTAACAAGGGGGATGGCGATCGGTTGGCGCCCTAGAGTGATTGAGTGGGGATATCCCGCCATTCCTGTGGAGCATTGAAGGCTCTCCGAGAACGGTGTGATGGTCCAATTTCCTAGGGGTATTTAATGGCGCCGCCTAATAAATGTAGATGGCACATGGTTTTCCGTTGATTGACCTTCCCCGCGCCCCAACGGTTAGTCCCTGGGGGGGTTATAAATACCTCTCCCCTCCATCGCAGGTATGATCAAAACAGGGGTGGCCCATTGGCCCTCAGAGATGTCTGCTTCGGCGGACGCCTGTCTTTTGCTAATATTTTCGACCCCAGCAGCGTCGGAGAGGTGGTTGCTCTGCCGCCCGGATCTTCTCTTGGATCTGATGGACCTTGATACGGCAGCCAGATCCAGGGGAGATCAGGGCGAGAGGGGTAACGGCCGAGATCCGTGCTGGTGGAAGAGGAGCCTCGGATTGGTGGTGGTTTTGCCGTCTGGATCCCTTTTCGGGTCAGACTACCCTGTCATGGATGTTTGGCCCGGGAGAGATCCGGACGAAAAGATGCACCAACCGTATTCCGGTCTTGGGGCTGAAGGGCCTCGGATGGGGGGACCATCTCCCATCGGGGGTCGGCCAGTCCGTCTTGATAGGGCTGCAGGCGATGGCGGTTTCTGTCCCACCCTCGAACTGTTCGGGGTTTCGGCTGCCGAAGCTGTAAGTCCCGGGCTGCTCGAGGGTGAGAGGGGAACTGGTCGAGCGCTGGAGCCCGGGGCGTCTGTCATATGACGGTGCCTTAAACCTTAAGTAAAAATGTTTTCTCCGTCGCGTATTCCATCCGAACCGACCCCAGAGTTGGGCTGTCAGTCTGGCGTCTGATGACATCCTCCGCACAGGTTTCGAGGACGCGGCGCGATTTTCCAGGCGGCAGTTGTGCGTCAATCAGTGAATAGTAATCGCGGAAGTCGAGGAGCCGTTCTTCCCTTATATAAGTATTCCCCCCTTTTCCCCTTTCGCCCACTTCAATCTCGCTGCTTTCTTCTTCAAAAAATCTCCCAACCCTTCAGCGATTGTTCTTGCAGTTTACCGTACTCGGCTCGCCCTCCCGAAGCGGTCCCAGGTTAGTTTGGTAAGTTTGTTTTAGCTTTAGGCACAGATGGATAGGGCTCAGTCCGGTTCGTCGGCGTCGTCGTCCAGGGGGGAAGTAAAGCCTGACTCTCCGTCGACGTCGTGGGAAGAGCCCGTGTTCGAGGAGGAGTCGGTGCCCGTTGTGGGCCCTACTGGCTTGGTTTCTTTGGAGGACTCAGTAGGTGAGGGGGAAGCGGTACACAAGACGAGGCCGTCGCGCTCCCGTCGTCCCTTTGTGGTGGAGAGTAGCGGGTCGGAGGGAGCCGGCGACAGTTCGGACGGCATTCGCGTGCTGGAGTTGCCTTCCGACGAAGAGAGAGGCGAGGGTGATATGGCGAGGAGATCCACCGTTCAGGGTCGAGGACCGTCGGAGCGAGTCAAGAAGGAGAAGAGGGCCCCAAGAAAACCGGGGTCGAGGACCGGCGGTTCGAGCCAGGCGCCTGTTTTCCGTAATTTGATGACGGGTTCGCCCGTTCAGCCGAAGCATTTCCGTCAGTATCCCGACGACCTTTCTGACAGGGAGCTCTTCGGAGTGCAACCCTCTTCGCCGAGCCGGAGGAGGGTGATGATGGACGCGATCTCGACCGTTTTGGAGGACGGGGATTTGGAGGTTCTGCAGCTGGCGTATCATATAGGGCCTGGTTACGAACTGCTGATGCCGAGCTCTACTCTGCGCCCCACCGATCCCTTATCAGCTTGGTACTGTGTCTTCCCAGTGGACGCTTTCATCTCTGGCCTAAGGTTGCCAATCCACCCGTTCGTTAGGGACGTGTTGAACTGGGCCTCCTTGGCGCCCATGCAGTACGGGCCGAACTCTTGGAAGCAGATTATCTGCTTTGTGCTGATGTGCGAGGAACAGCAAGTACCCCTGCGGCTGAATGTGTTCCGCGCGATGTTGATGGTCAACTCGTCGGCCGAGGGTGTATACTATATCTCTCCCCGGAGTGGGGGGAAGGTCGTTCGCAACCACCCGGATTCCATTAAGGGATGGAAGGAGAAATATTTGGTGATCCGGAGTGAAGAGCCATGGGACATTCCCACTCGATGGAACTACTCCAAGCCGAACTACCAACCGCCGAGGCAGGGGGATCTGTCGGCCGATGAATGGGGGTTTGTCGAGCGCCTCCGCCTGTCACCTAGTATTGATTGGACGGAGGTGATGGAGACCAATTTGGCGAGCGCTGGACTGAGCCCAGCCGTTATGTGTATGTAGTTGTTTCTTTTCTCTTGGTCCTTTTTTGCTTTCTTGCTCATTGCTCTTAATGGTTTTTCCTGCAGGTATGGACGAGGCGTCGATCAAGACAAAGAGGCTCGCCATGAGGAAGGAGAAGGCTGAGAAGGAGGCGGCGAAGAGGCCGAGGGGGTCGTCCCTAATCATCTCGGAGGTCCAGCTCGAGCCGAGGACCAAGAGGGGTCGCTCGGAGACGAGCAAGGGTGCGGCTGCTTCGAAGGGTCAGGGCCTAGCGGGGGCCCCTGTTCTTGACAAGGGGAAAGGTCCCTGGGTCGAGGCCGAGGAAGAGGATCCGGTGGTGGAGTTGTTGCGGCAGCGGTGGGCTCCGGACTGGTCGGTTCGGATGGGGGACCGCCTGACAGAGGAGACCCAAGCCGTTGAAGTGGTGGAAAAGCTGGCGACCCCCCGCGATCGCAAGGCGATGGAGGGCGAGCCCGTGGAGGTGGCGTTCGCACGCCTGGCGCAGGCCACTGTGCAGGTAAGTCTGTCGACCCTGTCCCTCTTTGTTGATTTTCGTGCGGAGGCCTGATCTTTATCTGCCGTTGGCTGTAGGCTTGCATACAGGGGGCCAACATAAAGAACCTGTACGAGGCGTCCCTGGCCCAAGAGCGAGCTCGGGCGGAAAAGAGCGAGCTGGAGATGAAGGAGATGCGGATCGAACTCGAGGGTTCGCATAAGAGGGAGCAGCAGCTGGAGCTCCAGCTCAAGGCCAAGGACGTGGAGTGGGAGAAGAAGATGGCCTCCCTGAAGACGAAGTTCACCAAGGAGGCGAAGGAGGTGCTGACTACGGGCCAGCTGATGGTGATCGCGGCCCAGGACAAAAGCTATGCGAAGGCCCTCAGCCACGTGAGGCACTTCTTCCCGGCCCTCGATTTGTCCAAGTTCGAGTATGATATGGAGATCGAGGGGACGTCGAAGACTCCTGGCGAAGAAGGGCCTGCCGTCGACCCACCGGCCGACGCACCCGTGGATCCGTCCGTCGACGCGGAGGTGGGTCAATGAGTTGTGTAATTTTTATCTTTCTTTTTCTCTCCCTCGATTGTATTTGCCTCCCGCGGACCGGCCACCGCATTTTTTGTAAGAAGCACCTGGATTTATAGTGGCAAGAAAAGTTTTTTTGACCGGCCGGTTGTTTTGACCTCGGACATTTCCGAATCTTCTTGAGAATGTGTGTTGAGCTGGCTGGTTATCTTGTAGGTCGCGGCTCTCCTCCCTGAGGTGGACTCCCGTAGTTTCTATGTGGCGTGGCTCCGGAGTAAGGTTAAGGTCGTGGAGGCCGCGCTGGCTCGTCAACGAAGGGGGGCTCGGGACACCGATACTGCCTGTAACTTTTATCGGAATAAGTCCGCAGTCTTAAGTGTGGAGGCGCGCCGGTTGAGAAGGGCGATGTGGGATCGGGAGCTCGGCGGTGCGGACCTTAGACAGGCCGGGCTTAGTACCTTGGTGCCGAGGCCCTCTCCTGGGGAGTTACCTCGCGACGTCTTTGTGGAGAAGGAGATGGAGATGCCTCGGTACAAGGCGGTGTTGGGTGCCTCGTTCTCTTCCTCCGCGGGTCGACAGGCGGAGGGGGTTCCCTCTGCGCTGCTGCTGTTGCAGCGGACGCGACCGGATGACGCCCAGAGTTCTGTGGCTGGAGTGTCGATTGTGGCTGAGGCTGAGGAATACCACAACGAGGAGAGGGGCCCCTTGTTGCTTGGTCGGAGTACTCTTCGTCCCTCGTTGGGCCCGAGGGGCCCTGATCTTCCTGATTTGAGATGAGTGGAGCGGTCTTGTAACGGTCTTTGTTTTTCTTTCGTTTTATTTTTTCTCTTTGGAACGAAAATAAAGGGGTATGAACAAAGAATCCTTCTCCTTCCTCGCTCCGGCCAGTAGTGTAGCGCGCAATGTCGGAGGCAAGGTCTGGCTCCACCGCTCCGCGAGGGATCGAAGTGGGGCCTTAGGAAGGACCCTCGGTCCGGACTCGTACTGAGACTATCGAGACATTTGGGTTCTGACAAAAAGGGGTATTTTTAGTATAAGGTAGGGAGGGCCGCTAAGGCAGCCCTTTACACACGAGGGTTTACACAAAAACAGATTTACATTTAGCCGGGCCATAATCTATGCTCGTTCGGCGTCGAGGGGGAACACACCTCCCCCGACGGTGGTCATGTAGCATGATCGCGCTGCTTCTTGGCTGCCTCGGACGATGCCGACTCCTTGCGGGGTGGGAACTTGAGCTTCAGATGGTAAGCCGAAGGCACCACTTGTAGGGAGCATAGTCCAGGCCGGCCGAGTATGGCGTTGTAAGCCGCCTTGACGTTGACCACCATGAAGTCCATGGATTCGGTCCTCTTGACAGGAGTCGACCCGGCGGTAACGTCGAGGGTAACAATCCCTTCTATTACGACAGGGACGCCGGAGAACCCGTGCAAGGTGTACCCGGCTGGCTTGAGTTTGCCTCTGGGTAACCTGAGATTTTCGAAGGCTTCGAGGAAAAGAATATTCACCGAGCTACCGTTGTCGACGAGGATCCTGCGGACTTCACAATTAGCCATGTGGAGGTTAATGACGAGGGCATCGCAGTGGGGCAAGCGAACACCTTCAAGGTCTTCCCCTGAGAAGGAGACCGGCCTTGACTGCAGTTTGGGCGAGGGGTTGTCTCTGACAGCGTTCACCTCTCGGATGAAGGCTTTTCTGGAAGTGTTTGATTCACCTCCCATCAGCCCTCCGTGGACACAGTGCAAGATGAAAGGGATATCTGCGGCTCCCTCGGAATCGGGGTCCCGACCATGGGTCTGGTTTGGAGGAGGGTTCGGAGGCGATTGCCTCCGGTTCCTAGCGTCTCGCCGATCCCGTGGGCCTTCTCGGGGAAACTCTCGGAGGTACCCTCTGGAAATGAGTTCTTCAATTTCGTCTTTCAGGGCTCGGCATTAGTCGGTTTCGTACCCGCGATCTCTGTGGAAGCGGCAGTAAAAGCGCTGATCTCGATTCTTGTTGTTATTAGATCGGGGGGGTAGTCGGACAATGCCCTTGTCTTCGATTTCCAAGAGGATGGCGGATATGTTATGCGTCAGGGGAGTGTACCTCTCGAAGCGGGGGACTGGCGGGACCTTCTTCATGGCCCTCGGGTCCCTTGGAGCTTTCTTTGGTGGTTCGACTTCCTCGGTCTTCCGCTTTCCCTTCCCGGTGGCATCCCTGGCATCTTCGGGATTAAGGGTCTCTTCTGCCCTAATGTATTTCTCGACCCTATTAAGGAGGTCGGGAAAGTCGACGGGGGGTCTCTTGGCCAGAGAAGCCTTCAGCTGTCCGGGGCGGACGTTGTGTCGGAATGCCGCTGAAGCGACGCCTGGGTCGAGGGAGGAGACCGACCTTGCCTCAGCGGTAAATCTCCGGACGAACACTCTGAGTGATTCCCCCTCTATCTGCTTGAGCCCAAGTAATGAGGCGCTGGTCCTTTCGGCCTTCCGGCTAGTGACAAAATGGGCAAGAAAATTGCCCTCGAGTTGGTCGAAGGAGTAAATGGAGCCGGGGGCGAGCTTTGAGAACCACTCGCGAGCTGGACCCCGAAGGGTGGCAGGGAAGGCTCGGCAGAGCAGGGGATCCGAGGCGCTGTGAATCATCATGAGGGTTTTGAAACCCTCCATGTGATCAGCAGGATCTCCCTCGCCATCGTAGGTCTCGAATTGAGGGGGTCGGAAATTCCGGGGTATTTCCGCTTGGAGGATGGGGGCGGAGAAGGGAGGACGGACAGGTCTGTACCGCTGAGCCACTCTTTGGCAGCCGTCCCCTATGTGATCAAGGCGATCCTCCATTTCTTGTAGGCGTCTTAGGAGTACGTCATCGTCTTCCGGCTGGATCGTTGAAGGGCGGGACGCGCTGGCTTCAGCGTCCGACCCTGTTTGGGAATGGAGGGTTTCTTCCCTGGGGGCCCGTCGGAGGGCTCCCAAAATTTCTCTTCGGAAGTCTTGGAATTCCTTATGAGTGACGGGGGCTCCCTCGACCCGGTTTGGTCGGTCCGAGGGTTGTTTTCCGACTCGGCTGAGCACGGGTCTTCGCACCTCGGGCGGCGGCCTCGGATGGTTCGGGACCGGGTTGGAAGCGGCCCTTCCCCGCTGCGGGTAATCTTGCGGTTGAGGATTATTCCCCGGAGGTCGGGCTGGGCTGGCCGGCCGACGCTCCTTTGGGACTCCCGAGGGGGAGCCTTGTGTTTCGACGTGCGTGGCCTGGCTTTATCAGTGGGTGGGGGCGAGTCCCGTTGGTTGACGGAGGAAGCAGCCCCCTTGCCTTTGGAGGCCATGAGGGTTCGGCGGTCGATGGCCTTTGAGGGTCTGGATCGGATCGGCTTCTGGAGCAGCTGTTTCCCACAGACGGCGCCAACCTGATGCTGTTTATTTCTGGAAGACGTGTGGATGCACCAGGTGTGAGTTCGGACTCAATTTGTATTGAAGGAGAATGCCGCTCATCTGCCGACCTTCGGTTGACCTTCTGGGACCTACGATGAGCTCGAAAAGATGTTGAGGGCTGGGCTCGGATCGGAAGGGTCGGATCCGAGGTCTTGTGTACCTGCAGACGGTCCTGAAACACCGGGGTTTATCCCGGCAGCGGACCCTCCGACGCTCTAGTCAGTCTCTGTGAGAGAGTAGCAATAACTAGGTATATTTAAGTGGCAAAAGATTCATTACCTCAAAAGGTGGGTGTGGGTCTAGTATTTATAGAGAATCCCAACCGGGTTTGGTTCCACTTGGGGGCCGGGTCTGGATCCGAAAGCCCGTGGGCCTGACGTGGCAGAAGGCCCAGGGGGTTTAGGGCGGACGTGGCAATACCAGGAGTGGTATAGGGCTGACGTGGCGAAACCCTTGGCGGTATTTGGAGCTGACGTGGCCCATCGTGGGCCTCCTGTGCTTCTGGGGGGGATCGGAGGGCCTAGGCTGCGCCAGGTCATCCTTCTGCCCCGCCAGAGAGGGGGGACAGCCTGTGGGACTGTCCCGGATCGGACTCCGAGGGCTACTGAGGCTCGTCGGTACGAGGAGGCCAGTACCGTGAGGGCAAACACGAGGTTCGACGCCGACCCTGAAGTGGTTCGGAGCCGAACTAGGTTGCTATCTTTATCTTTCTGAGTGGGAATTGTATCGGGCCCTGGTTGGGCCTCAGGCCATTTTTACCCTGTCACAATTACTATTACTGCTCAAGACTTATTATATGCTTCAATTTCAATTTAGAATTTTAATACTAAGGAGTAACTTATCATTTTAAATTTCAATTTCCTTTATCTAATTCAGTTAATCAAGATTAACCTATCATTTCAAATTTTTGCAACTCCAAATCTAATTCATTTTTGCAACTCCAAATCTAATTTTTACAACTCCAAATCTAATCTAGATTAACCTATCTTAGTATCATTATTAATCTAATTCAGTTAATCTGATTCAATTTTGCAACTTCAAAATCCAAATCGAAACAGAGACAGAGAGTTAGAGAGAGAAAGACAGAAATAGTACCAGAGAGAGAAGCAGAGAGCAATGCCCCCGATGGCCCGATCCCGAAGTCGTCGAACTGGTCTGTCGAAGTAGCAGAGAGAGAGAGAGAAGTTGAGAGGCAGACAGCGCCCTGGGCACCCGATCCCGAAGTCGTCGAACTGCGCCGCCGAGCTGACCTACAGACCTAGGGTTTGGGTGATTTTTTGTGCAAAATATTAGAAGAATAAAAGATGAAGAAGGGGGCGGGGCTGATTTGGATTTGGAGAAGAAGAGAGAGAGAGGTAGGGGCGGGGGCTGATTTGGAGCAGAAGAGAAAGAGGCAGAGGCGGGGCTGATTTGGAGAAGAAGAGGGAGTGGGCTGTGGGCTTTTAAGTATAACCAAACTGGCCGTAAAAGTAACATCAGACATACCACCCAAAATGGACTTGAAAAAATAATGTAATTTCACCATTGTAGTATTTATCCCCATATCTAGGGTTTTTTTACATCTCAATCCTTGGTATTTGATGATCGATATTCCAAACAAAAAATTATGATGGAAAATTGGGGTGATTAATAGGTAGGGTTTGGCAGATCACCTGAAGTTGGAAAATGACTCGATCAGTGTGCGAGAGATAGAGGGAGGGATGCGGTTCGAAAGAGGAGAAGAAGGTATTTAGACGTTTTGAGAGAGAAGGGGGGACAGGGCAATAGATAGTGTTGCGAATGGGAAACCATAACCCGATTCAGGTATTCAGACCCGTTTAGATACGGGTTAGGCTTCAACATTTAAGTGTACATATTATGTTTGGCCCAAAGTTTGGGCTCGTACAACTTATAGGTCGGATGGACCTGAATTTTGTATGTGATTAATTTATGATGACATTGTTTTGACTATTGAGACTAGATTTATGTGCACGACAGGAGCGTGCCCAATTTTTTTCTGGTTTCATGATTGTATTGTGAATTGGTATCTAATATTGAACGACAAGAACATAATGTGGAGTACTAAAGATCGAAGAAAAGAGTGATAATAGAGGAAGATTGGAAAGAATTTTTTTTTTTGCAGTTTTTAAATATAAATTCAGTCTTTTTTCATATCGTCATAAGAATTGAAAAATTATATTTCCAAATCAAACAATTAATCTATTAGTACTTAAGAGTGAGTACTTGCTTATTAGTGTTGCTAAGGAGCAACTAAAATTACTCATTTGGCATTATTAAATTATGCATCAAATAGTTAAATTTAAAGCATATCTCTATGAAATTATATAATTTGTGCACTTTTTATCATTAAAATTTAAAAATTGAACCCTTTCTTTTTAAATGAGGAAGTGGATGATAATAAAACATACCATTTAAATCCTATTTAAATGTCAAGTAAGTGCTCTAAAGTACTCCTTAGCAAAGCCCGTTATGGTATTGCGTAAACGAACATACAACTTTAAAACAAATCGAAATTTGGGTTTCCTCAATAATCTATTTTGGGTTGTTGGTTTCAGTAACTTGGTCAGTTAAGGTGGGTGGTGATGGCCATGGTTTGATTAGCCATATCTGGTTTATGGTTAGGTCAAGGGTGGTCCTAACTGAGCATAACATGTATTAATCCGCACCAATCTAATTCCAACTAATCATTAATTGTGCAAACTGATTCTTATCTCCTAATTCTAAAACACAATCTTCACCTTGCATTTCATTTGATTTCTTTAAGCAAGAAGGAAAAAGAAGGGAGAAAGTGTTCAGTTTAGGAGCGATGACTGATGAATCATTTTGCACAAAAATGATTAATATATCGAGATAACATTTTTAAGTTTAAGTTTAGTAGTACATCTTAGACTTAGTGGGGACCACCCTTGACCTAACCATAACCCGACAATCACACCACCACGGGCACTACCATCCACCTCAACTGATCAGGGTTACTGTACCAGATTAATTAGGATATTTTGCATAAAGGCCACTCACAACTTTGATAATTTCAAAAATGTTACCCACAAATGTCTAATTCTATAAACATCACCAACAATATAAATTATACCCCAAAAACTATTTATATTTTTTTCGTTAATTCAATCTCAACTCTGTAAAATCAAAACTCACACCGTTGAATATGAACTACATCAAATAAACTAATTGTGTACAAATTGCAAATGAATCCGGCAAAAACTTTTACTACTTATCATGCAACCTAAATTTGAAGTAATTCGAAATTCTTTATAAATATCAATTTTTTAGTTGCATGATAAATAGTTAAAACTAGTTGAATTCTGTTAAAATTTTGTACACACATACTTTTTAATATGTAGATCATATTTAACGGTGTGGATTTTCAGTTTGAACAATATATAAATTTTAAGATGTCTCCATAACTAAGTTAGCTAGGCTGACACCTTAGCCCCCTTATTTCTCTTTTTTCCTTTTTAATTTAGTTCAAGTGGACAAACTTATAATCATAACTGAGTTAAACACTATCAATAAGATTACATTGATGTCATTCATAATCTTATATTTAATTCAATATTTTAGAATGTAACTTACATTGTTAGCGGTGTTTATGCAAATAGAAATTTATGGATGACTTATTTAGAATTGATAAAATTGTAAATGACCTTTCTGAAAAATGAATCCAATTAATTAATTAATATCTCAGTGAGCTGGTGGTTGACAAGAATTTAAGGGTGGCAATTGGCCTGAACCCGACCCGGTCCGCATTGGCGTATTTGAATTTCTGGGGGTCCTAAGCAAGTCCTCAAAGTGGACTTTTACATGTTGAAAAAATAAAAATGGCAATTATTTAAATGCAAACAAAATTATATATTTAAATGCAAACAAACTTGGAGCATTGGAGCACAAACTATTAAAATACAAGCAAACTTACATATATGCTTCCAAAAGTTTTTAAATTGATAACGTACGCATTTTACATAAACAGTCTCGTGAAAAAAAACTCGGACAAACTCTAACAACAAAAATGAAATAAGCCTTCTCAACAATTTTCAAAAGTATTGCTACATTTAAATCTTTTCAGATTGGGTCAATTCTTCAATTCTTTGTTTTTTTTATAAAAAAAATCTGGAATCATACTTTTTAGGAGGCATACTTCAAATATTAAATTAACTACACAAAATTTAAATAACAAAGTTAAGGATTAATAACATATAGTCGTTGCAACTTGCAAAGTTTACTTTTCCTTCAAATCTCCAATCATTTTACCCAATTTAAGACTCAAAATCAAAAAATGAATAATCTTCATCTCCAAATGAATTTTGAAATTATAAAATAAAAATACTAATTAAATGATTTAAGACATAATGCATACAGATAATAGAAACTAATTGAAATTAGAATGAAATCAAAAGTTAGAACATACACTATTTTAGAACATATCTACTTCGATGAAGTTGAAAACCATACAACATAAAGAGATCCAGGATGGTGGAGGGTGGGAGGCGGTCTCAGATTGGGGCCGGCTGTTGGCGAGGAGTGGAGAAGGTCGTTGGGTCGGGGTCCTCGGGAATGATGGAGGAGGTCATGTGAAGAGATTGGGGTCTTTGTTTTTATTTTTTGCTTGAATTGGAGGATGATGATGAGAATCGAAAGAAAAAATATAAAAAAAACTGAAGAGAGATAAGAATTGAAGATAAGAGAAAATAAACTAAACAGATGTTTAGAATTTCTAGGCTTATGGGCCCAAAAAATGATCCAAAAAGCAAACAGTACCACTTTTCTGCCCAATATTATGTATATAATAAAACACAAAGAAAAACTATCAAGTGGCTCTCCTTCAATAGTAAGAAAATCAATGGTCCAGATTTAAGCTCCTAAAAGATATTCCCCCCCCCCCCCCCAAAACTCAAATTCAAATACCCCTCCCCCCCCCCCTCCCCAACCAAAAAAAAAAACAACTCCTTTATTTATTTATTTATTTCTCTCTCTCTCTCTCTCTCTCCTATTCAAATCAGTTTGCTCCCACTATTCCCCAAACCAGAGAGCTCCAATTTTTCTATCTCTCTCTCCCCTAGGGTTTTTAAGCTGCTAACTCCAAATCTCTAAAAGCATTTTCTTAAACCTTCGCTTTCATTACATTGGCGAAGCCTCCATCGTCCTCTCAAGCGCGAATCTCAATGATATTCCCCCCCCCCCAAAAAAACAACAACTCCTTTATTTATTTAATTATTTTTCTCTCTCTCTCTCCCCCTCTCTCTCTCTCCTATTCAAATCAGTTTGCTCCCGCTATTCCCCAAACCAGATTGCTCCAATTTTTCTCTCTCTCTCTCTCTCCTAGGGATTTTAAGCCGCTAACTCCAAATCCCTAAAACCATCTTCTTAAACCTTCACTTTCATTACATTGGCGAAGCCTCCATCGTCCTCTCAAGCGCGAATCTCATTGCATATCCAAATCCATATTCAAATCCAGTGTCGAACCCCAATTAAGCGATCGTCGTCGATATCTGATCCGCTGCTGATTTCGTATCGGCGACTCCCCTCCACCAAATTGAGTGCGAATATCAAACGACTCCGTATCGGCGACGTGACGACTCTAATTTCATCTTATTAACTAAATTCGCATTCTAATTTTTAATTTTTTGTGTTCAGGGGATTACTCAATTTTTTGCTGACTCAAATTTTGTGTGTGCATGTGATGTAAGTTGAGAGATGTATGATTGTTTTATTTTTTGGTTTAAAATTTTTTAATTTGGTGATTTATTTAATGAGATTTTTATTGGATTTGATTTAAGATGTACGCAAGTAAGAGATGGATTATTTGGTGGCCTCAATTTGGGCTTTTAAACCAAAGTAGGACAGGTAAGCTGATCAGCAACCTAAAATAATTTTGCAAATATGCAACATTAATTTCTTTACTACAAGAGAATATACTATCGTGAAGTGTTCCCATTACTGGTTATTAGAAATCATGGATAACATAACATTATAAGAAATTTCAGTGTATATCTGGATATGTAGAATTGGGATGACTGGAGTTTACCAGTGAAGGGTGCAAACTCTCCACTCAAGAAAGACAGCTAAAATAAATTTATTATTGATCCATTTTGATTTTTTTTTATAAAGGTGCAATGGGAAGACAAGGTGGAGATAAAAGAAATGATTAGCTTGGATTAGAGTTTTGAGAACTTCATGAATTATATTCTGGTTGAAATAATAATAAGAGCTATTTCAATTACAAACTGAGTCTCAGGCAAACAAATATTTAAATTATTTGTGCAGGGGATTACCTTCACACCTGCACTTGGGTTACCACTGTATTTAGACATACTCATAGTGGTTATGGGATTAGAGTAAGCTCTATAAATCCTATATGATCATGTCCTTGCATAACTATTACAAGCATCTAAAAGTGATGCTGAAGTTAAAAAAATTATATGCAATGTTTCTAACAACTATATGCATTTCAGGTGAGTTCAAGATAATGATCAAGAAGGCGATGGTTGAGTTTAAAGGTAGATATGCTGCTTCCTTATATAATATGTTTCCTACTTCAATTAATAATATAATCAAACCAGGTACACCGTTCCGAAGACGTGCCGTAGGCACTTGTCAACGGGCAAACCTAGTATACATATATGTAAGGAACTTAAAAAATATGGGCCGCTATAAAATTGAGGGGCCAAAGCAGCACTAGCAGCTGCTTTGACCCGATCCGTCACTGCTGGGCTGCCTATATCCGACCCAGTTATCAGCAGGTTTGGACTAATAATTTTTATTTCGGGCTAGGCTTGGCCTTAAGTACTTTGGCCCGATGGACCCGAATCAAATTTTTGCATGTGCATATTTATGTATATATCATGTATATTTATATATGATTTTTTAAAAAAAAGAATATTCATGTATGTAAGTTGAAATGAGTATCGAAGTTTACAGAGAAAAAATTTATGCCTTATATATAAAGTTAAAATAAAAATGAACAAATTAAATATGAATTATTCAAAAAATTAAAGTAATATTCATATTATTGTTATTTTTTATTGTATGTTATTCTTGATGCAGTTTCTTTTATTATTAAAATTTAATTGTTAAAACATGCACAAGTTGTTCGCACCTAGACCCGAACATTTTTTGGGCCTAATTAAGGCCTGGGCTCGAACATAATTTTTAAAGTCCGAAGAAAAATTAGACCGAGCTTGAGCTCATGTTTTAAACTTTAGACTTGGGACGGGTCTATATACGATCTGGCCTAAATCCAGTTAGTTGCCAGCCCTAAATTCCTTTCCATTTCCTACGTGTGAACCGTGCAATCATGCAGATCTTCTTCTAGGCATCAATTATTATAAACTAAACATTTTGTTTTGTTATAAATAAAAAAACAAAGGGTAGGCAAAGCGAACAGCCAAGAATCTTTGATTCTCGTCTGCACAAAAACGATTGGTTCTATTAATTGGCGAATAAAGTTAGTAGTTCACAGCATGGTACCAGCTATAAGGACATATTTTTTTTATAAGGAAAAATAGTAATACAGGCATAATAACAAGCAAAAAGACTAATACAAACATAAGTGACGGAAAAAAAAAAAAAAAAAAAAAAAAACTTCTATGCAACTTATTGCTTAGATATCCTAATATTGTCATTGCAATTTGCACTTGCAAGCAAAACACCAAATCATCTTCATAGCATTTTGTAACTCGATTATAAAAATATACTTTGAACACAATTTCCATTTTACGTATAACAAATAATTATTTTCCTCCAAAATTATTCCTTATTGTACTCTCCCATTACCACTATACTCAGCCCTCACCGAAAACAATAATGTTTTATGCATGAGCATAATTCTTAATCTAAGTTTAAATAGGCTTTGTGGTAGGGTAAAAATGGCTTGGGGCCCAACCAGGGTCCAATACAACTCTCATTCAAAAATTAGTAGAAACAGCAGCCTAGCTCGGCTTCGAGCCACTGCAGGGTCGGCGCCGAACCTCCAGTTCACCCCCACAGAACTGGCCTCCTCGTATCCGATGAGAGACGATGGCCCTCGGCCTCCGATCCACAACAGCCCTCCGGGCCGTCCGCCCCTCCTGGTACAGAATGAGGATGACCTGGCACAGCCTGGGCCACCAGATCCTCCTGGAAGCACAGAAGCCCCATGATCTGCCATGTCAGCTCCGAATACCACCAAGGGCTTTGCCGCGTCAGTCCTATACCACTCCTGGTACTGCCACGTCAGCCCTAAACCCCCTGGGCCTTCTGCCACGTCAGGCCCATGGGCTTTCGGGTTCAAACCCGGCCCCCAAGCAGATCCAAACTCGGTTAGAATTCTCTATAAATACTAGACCCTCACCCACCTTTAGAGATGACCAATCTTTTGCCACTTAAATTCACCTAGTTATTGCTACTCTCTCACAGAGACTGAGTAGATCGTCGGAGGGTCCGCCACCGGAATAAACCCCGGTGTTTCAGGACCGTCTGCAGGTACACAAGACCTCGGATCCGAACCCTCTGATCCGAGCCGAAAGCATCCATTGCACTCCGAGCCAGTCGCAGGAGCCGCCAGGTCACTTCGAGAGTCGTCTGACAAGCAGCTTTCTCCTTCAATACAAATTGAGTTCGAACTCACACCTGGTGCATCCACACGTCTCCCAGAAATAAACCGCATCAGGTTGGCGCCGTCTGTGGGAACACTGCTTCGGAAGCCGACCCGAGCACGACCATCAAGGCCCCTCGACAACCGAACTCCCATGGCCTCCAGATACAAGGGGGCTGCGTCCTCCGCCAACGACGGGACACACCCCCACCAAATACCAATGCCGGGCCACGCGCATCAAGGCACAGGAATTCCCATCAGGGATCCCGGCGGAGCGCCACCCGTACAGTCCAGCCCGACCTACAGGGAGTAATCGTCAACCGACAAATTAGCCGCAGCAGGGGAAGGGCCGCTTCCAACCCGGCCCCGAACCATCCGAGACCGCCGCCCGAGGGACGGAGATCAGCACTCAGCCGATCGGAAGGCAGCCTTCCGACCGACCAAACAGGGTCAAGGGAGCCCCTGTCACTCACAAGGAGTTCCAAGACTTCCGGAGAGAAATTCTCGGGGCCCTCCAACGGGCCCCCAGGGAGGAAACCCTCCGCTCCCAAACCGAGTCGGACGCCGAGGCCAGCGTGTCGCGCCCGTCAACGATCCAGCCAGAAGACGATGGCGTACTCCTAAGGCGCCTCCAAGAAATGAAGGATCGCCTCGATCATATAGGAGACGGCGACCGACGAGCGGCTCAGGGGTACAGACCTATCCGTCCTCCCTTCTCTGCTCCCATCCTCCAAGCGGAAATACCCAAGAATTTTCGACCACCTCAATTCGAGACCTACGACGGCGAGAGAGATCCCGCTGATCACATGGAAGGTTTCAAAACCCTCATGATGATTCACAGCGCCTCGGATCCCCTGCTGTGCCAAGCCTTCCCCGCCACACTTCGGGGTCCGGCTCGTGAATGGTACTCGAAACTCACCCCCGGCTCCATTTACTCCTTCGACCAACTAGAGGGCAATTTTCTCACCCACTTCGTCACCAGCCGGAAGGCGGAAAGGACCAGCGCCTCTTTACTTAGGCTCAAGCAGATAGAGGGAGAGTCCCTCAGAGTGTTCGTCTGGAGATTTACCACGGAGGCAAGGTCGGTCTCCTCTCTTGATCCAGGCGTCACCTCTGCGGCCTTTCGGCACAACGTTCGTCATGGACAGCTGAAAGCTTCTCTGGCGAAGAGACCCCCCATCGACTTTCCCGATCTCCTCAACAGGGTCGAGAAATACATTAGGGCAGAAGAGGCCCTTAGCCCCGAAGATGCTAGGGAGGCCACCTCGAAGGGAAAACGGAAGGCCGAAGAAATCGAACCATCAAAGAAGGCTCCGGGGGATGCGGGGCCCACGAAGAAAGTTCCGCCGGCCCCCCGCTTCGAGAGATACACTCCCTTGACACATAACATATCCGCCATCCTCTTAGAAATCGAAGACAAAGGCCTCGTCCGACTACCTCCCCGACCTAATAACAACAGGAATCAAGATCAGCGCTTCTACTGCTGCTTCCACAGAGATCATGGGCACGATACCGACCAATGCCGAGCCTTGAAAGACGAAATTGAGGAACTCATCTCACGAGGGTTCCTCCGACAGTTCACCCGAGAGGGCCGACGGGATCGGCGAAATGATAGGAACCGGAGACTTTCGCCTCCGAACCCTACTTCGACCCACCTCCGTGGTCAGGATCTCGGGTCCGAGGGAACCGCAGATACGTCGTTCATCCTGCACTGCGTCCACGGGGGGCCTATGGGAGGAGGGTCAAATACATCTCGAAAAGCCTTCATCCAAGAGGCGAATGCTGTCCAAGACAACCCCTCGTCCACACCACAACCAGGGCCAGTCTCCTTCTCAGGGGAAGACCTCGAAGGCGTTCACCTACCCCACTGCGATGTCCTCGTCATCAGCCTCCACATGGCTAACTGTGAGGTTCGCCGAATCCTCGTTGACAACGGTAGCTCAGTTAATATTCTCTTCCTCAAAACCTTCGAGAGCCTCAAGATTCCCGGTGGAAAGCTCAAGCCCGCCGGACACACGCTACATGGATTCTCCGGCGCCCCTGTCGTAACAGAAGGGATTGTTACCCTCGACGTCACCGCAGGATCAGCTACTGTCAAGAGGACCGAGTCCATGGATTTCATGATTATCAACATCAAGGCAGCTTACAACGCCATTCTCGGCTGACCCGGGCTGAACTCCCTCCAAGCGGTACCTTCAACCTACCATCTGAAACTCAAATTTCCCACCCCCCAAGGGGTCGGAATCGTCCGAGGTAGCCACGAAGACGTGCGGTCGTGCTATATAACCGACGTCGGAGGGGGTGTATCTCCTCTCAACTCCGCTGACCTCGAGCCCGAGAGGGATGGTCCGGCCTCCGAACCTGTCGACGAGCTAGAAGAGGTCCTGTTCAACCCCGAGGATGAATCAAAGTGGTTCCGGGTAAGCCGCTCGCTCACCCGAGACTTGAAAACAGGCATCATCGCCTGCGTCGGTCGCAACGTTGATCTCTTCGCTTGGAAGCCCTTCGACATGCCCGGGATCTCCGAAGACTTGATTATGCACCGTCTGAGCGTCATCCCTGACTCTAAGCCGGTCGTCCAAAAGAGACGCAAAGTTGCCCCGGAGAGGCAACAAATTGTGAAGACGGAAGTGGACAAACTCTTGTCCGCTCGATTCATTCAGGAAGTCAGCTACCCCGAGTGGTTGGCCAATGTTGTTATGGTAAAAAAGGCAACAGGGGGTTGGCGGATCTGCATCGACTTCACGGATCTTAACAAAGCATGTCCGAAAGATCCCTTCCCCCTCCCCCGCATCGACGCTCTAATCGACGCAACCTCGGGGCATGAACTACTGTCCTTCATGGACGCATTTTCAGGGTACAATCAGATTCGGATGTTTCCACCAGACATCTCCAAAACTTCATTCGTCACCGACCAGGGTCTTTACTGTTACCGCGTTATGCCCTTCGGGCTGAAAAACGCCGGAGCCACGTACCAACGTCTTGTCAATAGAATCTTCAAAGACCTGATCGGCTGCAATGTGGAAGTCTACGTCACGACATGCTCGTCAAAAGCCGGGCCGGACCGGACCACGTTGCCGACCTCGAAGAGGCCTTCGGTGTCCTCCGACATCATAACATGAGGCTCAACCCGGCTAAATGCGCATTCGGCGTCTCCACTGGGAAATTCCTGGGGTTCATCGTCAGCCAACGCGGCATTGAGGCAAACCCCGAGAAAATCCAAGCCATTATGGACATGTCCCCCCCTCGGAATGTCAAGGAGGTCCAGAGGCTCACGGGCCGGTTGGCTGCAATCGGCCGTTTCCTCTCCAAGTCAGGAAAGAAGTCTCTCCCCTTCTTCAAGGCCTTACGCGGAAAAGGAGGCTTCGAGTGGGATACCCATCAACAAGAAGCCTTCGAACAACTGAAGCAATACCTCACCAACCCACCTCTCCTCAGCAAACCCGAGCCAGGCGAGCCGCTTTGGCTATACCTGTCAGCTTCGGACAGCGCCCTCAGCGCTGTCCTCATCCGAAAAGAGGAAGGAGTCCAAAGGACATTGTATTATGTGAGCAAAGTACTACTCCCAGCCGAGACGAGGTAGCGAAGATAGAGAAGGTGGCCTATGCCTTAATCATGGCAGCCCGGAAACTCCGTCCTTACTTCCAGGCCCACTCCATCCAAGTACTGACAGACCAGTCACTAAAAACTGTCCTTCACAAGCCCGAAAACTCCGGCCGCTTAGTCAAGTGGTCAATTGAGCTGAGTCAGTTTGACATCAGCTACCATCTGAGGGTGGACATTAAAGGACAGGCCCTCGCCGAATTTATAACTGAATGCACCGCTTTCGAGCAGCCCAGCATCGAGAGCTCGGATCCGACCTGGGAAATCTTTGTCGACGGCTCGTCATGCGAAACCGGGAGCGAAGCAGGCATCATCCTTCGTGGCCCCGACCAATTCCTACTTCAATACTCCCTTCGCCTCAACTTTCTGGCCTCCAACAACGAGACAGAGTACGAAGCCATGATCGCCGGTTTGACTCTCGCCTACCGAGCCGGAGCCAAGCAAATTCGGGCCTTCAGCGATTCTCAGCTCGTGGTCAACCAGATCACCGGAGAATACGAAGCACGCGATGATCGCATGATAAGATATTTAGCGGCGGTCCGACGACTCCTGGCGTCCTTCAGCTGTGCCACAGTTATCAGAGTCCCCAGGGAACAGAACGCTCAAGCAGACGCGTTATCCAAACTCGCCTCTTCCTCTTTCGAGGGTCTCGATCAAACAGTGCTCATAGAAATCCTCTTGAAGCCAAGTATCAATGACCCAGAGCCGAAGGCGATGTGTGTGCAAGATGATGCCAGCCCAGACGACTGGACCACTCCCATCCGAAGATTCTTAAGCAATGCCGAGCTCCCTGAAGACAGAGCCGAGGCCAGACGAGTCAGAATTCGAGCTGAGAGATTTGTCATGATTGATGACATCCTCTTCAAACGCTCATACACCTTGGCCGACGGCAAACCATACCTCCGCTGTCTCACTAGCGGCGAGGCCAGCTACGCCCTCAAAGATCTACATGAGGGGATCGACAGATGCCACATGGGGAGCAGGACACTTGCTCGGAAGGCCCTGAATCAGGGGTACTATTGACCGACCATGCTCCAAGACTCGCAAGACTTAGTCAAAAGGTGCGGCCCATGCCAAAGGTTCTCCCCTATCAAAAGGCTCCCTCAAGCCAACCTCCGATCCCTGGCAAGCCCTACGCCGTTCGCCATGTGGGGCATGGACCTTGTAGGGCCCTTCCCCCCAGCAGTAAGACAAAAGAAATTCCTGATAGTCGCCATCGACTATTTCACCAAATGGCTCGAAGTCGAACCTCTATCCAGCATCACCGAGCGCCAAGTACAACAATTCTTTTGGAAAAACATCATTTGCCGGTTCGGCATCCCCCGGATCCTCGTTACAGACAACGGAACTCAATTCCAAGGTCAGAACTTCCAAACTTTCTGCGCGGACATCGGTATCCAGCAACGCTTCTCCGCTATTTGCCACCCTCAGTCCAATGGCCAAGCAGAGAATGCGAACAGGCAAATCCTCGACGGCCTCAAGAAGCGCCTCGACAGTTCTCCCAAAGGGCTCTGGGTCGAAGAGCTGCCTAGTGTACTATGGGCGTACCGAACCACCAAGAGGATCCCCACGGGAGAGACGCCGTTCGCCTTAACCTACAGGACGGAGGCAGTCATCCCCGTCGAGGTCGGCCTGCCTTCTCCCCGTATCATGGCCTTCGACGAAGATGGCAATTCATCAGGCTTAAGGGCCAACCTGGACCTCGTCGCCGAAGTCAGAGAGAAATCCTCAATCCGGAGAAGCATCTACCAACAACGGATCGAGAAGCTTTACAACAAGAAAGTCCGCCCCACTAACATCAACGCGGGAGACCTCGTGCTACGAAAACTGTCCGTCTCTGATCCAACCAAGAAGAGGAAATTGGCCCCCAACTGGGAAGGCCCATACCATGTAGTCGAGGCGGTACGCCCTGGCACGTACCGGCTGACGGATATGGACGGCCGGCTCATCAGCCGACCCTGGAACGCCGAGCACCTAATGAAGTTCCTGGAAGAGCGAACCTAGGTTCTAACGGGGCTAATGTATATAAAACCCTTTGTAAACTGTCATGTGTAAAGGGCGGCTCCGACGACCGTCCCTATCTAGTATGAAAGAAATCTATATCGGCACCCGAGTCCTCACTCCGGTATCATCCCCAGCGTCTCGATAGGTCCAATCCAGCCTCGGGCCAAGGGCTCTTCCTAAGACCCCGCGTCGACCCCTCACGGATCGACGAAGCCGAACCACGCCTCCGACGTCATTCACCGCACTTCTTAACAGAGCAAAGGGGGAAAGAATTCTTTATTCATACTCCTTTATTTGGTTATGAGAAAACAAACAAAGACCGTTACAGGACCACTCCACTCATCTCAAACTGAAGGAAGCCATCATCTTAAGGCCCCTCGGGTCGAACAAAGGGTGGGACCACTCCGACCGAACGGCTAGGAGCCCTCTCCTCATCATGGTGGTCCTTTGGCTCAGCCACGGTCGACACACCAGCCACGGAGCTCTGGGCATCCACTGGGTGCAGGCGCTCCAGCAGGAGCATTGCAGAGGGAACCCCCTCCGCTCGCCAACCCACGGAGGAAGATGACGAGATGCCCAACATCGTCTTATAGCGGTGTATCTCCATCTTCTTCTCCACTATGACGTCGCAAAGTAACCTCTCGGAAGAGGGCCTCTGTACCGAGGCGTTCGACATGGTATGTCCAAGACCGACACCTCCGAGGTCCCGATCCACCATCGCCCTCCTCAGCCGGCTCGCCTCCTCACTTAAGGCCTCAGACTTATTCCGATAATAGTTAAAGGCCGCATCAGTATCACGAGCCCCCTTTCGGTAGCGAACCAACGTGGCCTCCAGGGCCTCAACTTTGCTCCAGAGCCACGCCACGTCGGAACGACGGGGGTCCACCTCGGGAAGAGGAGCCGCAACCTACAAGAAAACCAGCCAACTCAAAACACATAAGCAAGGAGGATCGGAGACACCCGAAGTCAAAACACTTGGCCGGTCAAAAAATCCTTTTTTATAAAATTGAGTCGCTTCTTACAAAAAATGCGGTGGCCAGTCCGCGGAAGGCAAATACAATCGAGGGAGGGAAATAGAAAGACAAAAATTATACAACTTATTTTCCCACCTCAGCATCGGCAGGCGGGTCCACGAGGGGGTCGGCAGGCGGGTCGAGAGCAGGCCCTTCTTCGCCAGGGGTCTTCGGTGTCCCCTCGACCTTCATGTCATACTCGAAATTGGACAGATCAAGGGTCGGGTAGAAGTGCCTCACGTGGCTAAGTGCCTTCGCATAACACTCGTCTTGAGCCTTGATCACCAGGAGCTGACCCGTCTCTGTCAGCTCTTCCCACTCCTTGGCAAACTCCTTCTCCTGAGCCGCCATCTTTTCTGCCCATTCCCCCTTCTCCTTGTCGAAGGTCGTCTTCATCTCTCGCTCCCTCTTCTGAGAGCCTTCGAGCTCTATCTTCGTCTCCTTCGCCTCCTGCTCGGCCTTGTCCGCCCGGTCGCGCTCCCGCTTCAAAGCGGCCTCGTAAAGGCCCCTCACGTGGACCCCCTGCACGGTCGCCTGTAGTCACCAAGCACAACTAAGGGAATCTCCTCTACAACGTAAACACGAGGCAAGAGAGGTTGACAGACTTACCAACACATTGGCCTGTGCTAGGTGAGTATACGCCTCATCCAGGGTCTCGGTCTTCATCTCCGAACGATCCCGGGGGGTCGCCAACTTACTCGCCACCTCGACGGCTTGCCGCCCTCGGGTCAAACAGTCTCCCTCGCGGATCGACCAATTCGGCACCCACGGTCGCTGAAGCCTCTCCTCTATCTCCGGATCCGCCAGAGGGCCCTTCCCCTTATCGAGATTGGTGACCTTGCCCTGGTCCGGACCGCCCTGAACCGCCACGTCCTTAACCGTCTCCGAGCGAGTCCTTTTGGCCCTCGGCTGAACAGGGGCCTCAGTAACCACCTGGGACGATTCCCTCGTCTTCATCTTCTTCTCGGCCTCCGCCTTCTTCATGACGAGCCTTTTCGCCTTGATCGACTCAGGATCCATATCTGCAAAAAGATCCAGTAAGGACAATGAGCACAGAGGAACAACAAAGCCAAAAAGAAAGAAACAACTACATACATAGATCGGCCGGGCTCAGTCCGGCATTCGCCAAGTGGCCCTCGGTCACCTTCGCCCAGTTAATACAATATGACAAACGGAGGCGCTCAACAAACCCCCACTCCTCGGCGGTCAGGTCCCTCGGCTTCGGCGTTTTATAGCTCGGCTTGGAGTGGTTCCACCAAGTGGGAATGTCCCAAGGTTCCTCACTCCGGATCACCAGATACTTCTTCTTCCACTCCTTGATGGAGTCCGGATGACCATGGACAACCTTCCTCTTGCCCCGTGGCGAAATGTAGTAGATACCCTCAGCCGACGAGCTGATCATCAACATCGCTCGGAAGACGTTCAGCCGTAGAGGTACCCTCTGCTCCTCGCACATCAAAACGAAGCAGATGATCTGCTTCCAAGAATTGGGCCCGTACTGCATCGGTGCCAAGGATGCCCAGTTCAGCACCTCACGAACGAACGGGTGAACAGGCAGCCTCAGGCTGGAGATAAAGGCATCCACAGGGAAGACACAATACCGATCCGGCAAGGGGTCGGTTGGTCGAAGAGCGGAGCTCGGCAACATGAGCTCGTAGCTGGACCCTATATGGTACGCCAGCCGCAAAGCCTCCAAGTTACCTGCCTCCAGAATGGTCGGAAGTGCGTCCATTATCACCCTCTTCCGGCTTGGCGACGACGGTTGGACCCCACACACTTCCTTATCAGAGAGATCGTCGGGGTACCGACGGAACGACTTGGGCTGTACAGGCAACCCTGTCATCAAGTTAACAGGCGCCTGACTCGAGCCCCCAATCCTCGATCCCTTCTTCTTATTGGTTCGTTCCGGGGAGGGGTTAGACAATCGCCCCAGACCTGTTGCATGGAACTCGAGCCCGCGCCCTGATCTCCTATCCGAGCCCCTTCGGCTTCCCCCTCCTCTTCAGAAACCAGCCCTAGAATCTGAACTTCGGCGGAGCTACCGCCCCCCTCCTCAGAATCGCTACTCTCCACCACAAAAAGCCTCCGAGACCGTAGCGGCTTCACATCATACACGGGCTGATCCCCGCCTACAGACTCCCCCTCGAGATCAGACTCCTCCCACGAAGTCAGTTTGGAGGCGGGTTTTACGTCCCCCCAAGATGTCGACGCCGACGAGCCAGACTGAGCCCTATCCATCTTTGCCTAAACTAAACAAACTTACCAACAAACCTGGGGTCGCTTCGGAAGAACGAGCCTGATATAGCGAACGGAAGGGACGAAGACTGTAATGTTGGGAGATTTTTAGAAAGAGAAAGAGGCGTGTAAGAAGTGGACGATAGGGGGAGAGGGGGGAACATTTATAGAGGGCAAAAACGACTCCTCGATTTCTGCAATTACTATTCACCGATTGACGTGTACCGGCCGCCTGGAAAACCGCGCCACGTCCTCGAAACATGGGCTGCTGACGTCATCCAGTGCCAGGCTGGCAGCCAGACACAGGGGTCGGTCAGATGAAGTGCTCGGCTGAAAAATTTTCTTTTTAAAGATTTAAGGCTACAGGACTCGGTCGGCTCCCCTCTCACCTGCGAACAACTTGGGGCTTACAGCCTCAGCAGCCGAAAACCCCAAATCGTTCCCGGGTGGCAGGAAAGCCACCACCGCCTGCGCCCCGGGCTCCAGGGCTCGGTCGGCTCTTCTCTCACCTGCGAACAGCTCGGGGCTTAAGGCCTCGTCGGCCGAAACCCCGAATTGTTCACGGGTGGGAGGAAAGCCACCGTCACCTAGAACCCTAACAAGAAAGCAGGGTCGACCCGCCTATCCGAGGCTTTTTAGCTCCAGATCCAGAATGCGGTGGGTACCCCTCCCGTCCTGATCTTTCTCGGGCCAAACAACCATATGAGGGTCGTCTGACCCGAAAAAGGATCCGGACGGCAGAGTCGCCACCGATTCGAGGCCCCTTGGCGCTACAAAATTTTTCAGAAGAGAGACGTCCGCCGAAGCAGACACCTCTGGTGGCCATTGGACCACCCCTGCTGTGATCAAACCCGCTAACGGGAGAGAGGTATTTATAGCCTCCCCCACGGGCCAGCCTTCATAACATGGGGAAGGCCAATCGACGGAAGCCCATGTGCCACCTGCATTCATTAGGCGGCGTCATTTAATGCCCCTAAAAAATTGGAACATCGCACGGATCCCGGAAGCGCCATCAATACTCCGCTAAAGCAACAGACCACGTTGCTCAAACCTTCTTCTCAGGAGGAAACAACGGCTCGCCATCACCCTTGCCGACACATAATCCCTCGTCTTCTCGAGGTTCGGTCGAGCACCAGGGTACTCTTCTCAGGAAGAAACAACGGCTCGCTATTACCCTTGCCGACACGTAATCCCTCGTCATCTCGAGGTTCGGTCGAGCACCAGGGCCTTCTTCTCAGGAAGAAACACCGGCTCGCCATCACCCTTGCCGACACATAATCCCTCGTCTTCTCGAGGTTCGGTCGAGCACCAGGGTACTCTTCTCCGGAAGTAACAACGGCTCGCCATCACCCTTGCCGACACATAATTCCTCGTCATCTCGAGGTTCGGTCGAGCACCAGGGCCTTCTTCTCAGGAAGAAACACCGGCTCGCCATCACCCATGCCGACACATAATCCCTCGTCTTCTCGAGGTTCGGTCGAGCACCAGGGTACTCTTCTCAGGAAGAAACAACGGCTCGCCATCACCCTTGCAGACACGTAATCCCTCGTCATCTCGAGGTTCTGTCGAGCACCAGGGCCTTTTTCTCCGGAAGAAACACCGGCTCGCCATCACCCTTGCCGACACATAATCCCTCGTCTTCTCGAGGTTCGGTCGAGCACCAGGGTACTCTTCTCAGGAAGAAACAACGGCTCACCATCACCCTTGCCGACACATAATTCCTCGTCTTCTCGAGGTTCGGTCGAGCACCAGGGTACTCTTCTCAGAAAGAAACAACGGCTCGCCATCACCCTTGCCACCAGGGTAACCCCCTCATGAAGGCACAGTGGCTCGCCACCCCATTTCTACAACCATAGACACTCCTCCACGGCTAGCTCCCGCACCCATGCAAGAGTGGGGGGCTTGTGTGGTAGGGTAAAAATGGCTTGGGGCCCAACCAGGGCCCAATACAACTCTCACTCAAAAATTAGTAGAAACAGCAGCCTAGCTCGGCTTCGAGCCACTGCAGGGTCGGCGCCGAACCTCCAGTTCACCCCTATAGAACTAGCCTCCTCGTATCCGATGAGAGACGATGGCCCTCGACCTCCGATCCACGACAGCCCTCCGGGCCGTCCGCCCCTCCTGGTACAGAATGAGGATGACCTGGCACAGCCTGGGCCACCAGATCCTCCTGGAAGCACAGAAGCCCCATGATCTGCCATGTCAGCTCCGAATACCACCAAGGGCTTTGCCGCGTCAGCCCTATACCACTCCTGGTACTGCCACGTCAGCCCTAAACCCCCTGGGCCTTCTGCCACGTCAGGCCCATGGGCTTTCGGATTCAAACCCGGCCCCCAAGCAGATCCAAACTCGGTTAGAATTCTCTATAAATACTAAACCCTCACCCACCTTTAGAGGTGACCAATCTTTTGCCACTTAAATTCACCTAGTTATTGCTACTCTCTCACAGAGACTGACTAGATCGTCGGAGGGTCCGCCACCGGGATAAACCCCGGTGTTTCAGGACCGTCTGCAGGTACACAAGACCTCGGATCCGAACCCTCTGATCCGAGCCGAAAGCATCCATTGCACTCCGAGCCAGTCGCAGGAGCCGCCAGGTCACTTCGAGAGTCGTCTGACAAGCAGCTTTCTCCTTCAATACAAATCGAGTCCGAACTCACACCTGGTGCATCCACACGTCTCCCAGAAATAAACCGCATCAGGCTTTATTTGTTTTCTCGTTTGATTAGCCTTTATTTATTTCCTAGTTTGCTTAGGCTTTATTTATTTTCTACTTGGGAAAGCTTCGGTTGAGCATACTCTAGTGCTCACCGTGTGAACACTAGACCTTCGGGCGTTCATATCGAAAATCTGAACCGTTCACATTGATCTACACATCTAAATTAGTCTAAATATGTAAAATCAAACCATTTGAAATTGATTTGCCCATCCATCATGTGACTATAAAAATAATAATTTTCAGCCATACAATTTTGTAACACTTCAATGAATGGGCAAATGAATTTCAAATGATTTGATTTTACATATTTAGACTAATTTAGATGTGTAGATCAATGTGAACGGTTCGGATTTTCGATATGAACGCCATAAGGCCTAGTGTTCACGCGGTGAGCACTAGAGTAGTGCTGTCCCTTTTCTACTTTGCTTACGGTTTTATTCATTTCCTAGTTTGCTTTTAATTGGTAATTTGTAAGTATACTGTAAATTTTATTTCGTTCCTTTGTTACTTTTAATTAATAATTAGTAAGGCATCTCCTGCTTCCCAAGGTTAGAGCATCTGTAGTCGTTAAGACTCAAAATTTTCATATTTGGTGTTCAGAAATAGGAATTTTGAGTTGGGGCATGTAGTCGTTGAAACCCAAAATTTAGTAAACGGTGGATGATAACCAATATCTTCAATCTTGGCCATTGATTATATAAAAAAAAGATTTGAGTCCAACACATACGGGATTTAAAAAAAATTGTACGCAAGTTACACATAACAACTCCTATAGATAGATTCAATCTCAACATTTGATCAAACAATTTGGACTAATCTTAAACTTATTAATATGCATAAATAATCATATGCATACCTTTCCATGGGAAAAAAATTGGAAGGGAAAAGTTAATGGACAAAATAAAATATTCCGTCCGTTCCCCTTTTCTTTTTTTATAAATTTTTTTGACTTGGACGAAATAAAATATTTCGTCCAATCACCGTTTGGAATTTTTATATTTTAAATTTTGGTTGGCCTTAAAAAAAATAAAATAGAATGGACGCAAGATCGTGCGTCCTAACCTTTTTTAATTATTTTTTTTAATCAAATGAAATATCATTTTTCATCCGGTAAAAAAAATAGAACGACCACGGATCATCTTTCGATTTCTATATTTGGAGATTTCTTAAATCACTTCTCAAATATAGGGTTCCTCAAATCTCAAAATTTTTAAATACAGAGAACCACAACAACATTTTTTATTCCCAAAATTTTGTAAAATTTTTCAAATTTAGACAAGGACTACATATGCTCCTACCAGACTCATATATAAAGGATAGTCATTTCTTTTAGAGTACCTTGATATTGAATTTGTATCGAAACTTTTGAGGTATTCTTCAAGAATTGAGAGTTTCCCTCTCGTTTATTCTTTGGTCTGCGATCTCTCTCTCTCTCTTCCACCGAAACGTCACACTCTGCATGCGGCAATCCCTATCACATATAGCCTCAACTATCGTTCAATTTCTCCGACACTAGTGCGGTTGGTGCTGTGCATCCACAACAAAGTCATCTAAATTCCAGCTCATATCCCGTACCTGAGCTCACTCCTCTCTTTGTCCCCCTCTCCCTCCCTCGTAAAAAACTCTCACAAACTCAAACCCAAAACCCCATCACCAAAATGACCAAAATGACCAAAATACCCACCATCCTCGTCGCCGTCCTCCTCCTCATCCTCCTATTCGTCGTATCGCTGACAAACTCAACCACCCAACAATTCACACTCCCCTCCGACGTCGCCGCCCTCTCCGCCTTCAAATTATCCATCCTCCCTTCCTCCATCAACCCCTGGTCCTGCCTCGCCTCCTGGAACTTCTCCTCCGATCCCTGCCACCCTTCCAACCCTACCCACTTCACCTGCGCCCTCACCTGCATCTCACCCTCTCCCTCCTCCCCTTCCCGCATATTCTCCATCACCCTCGATGCTGCAGGCTACTACTCATCCTCCCTCTCCCTCGCCCTCTCCAACCTCACTGCTCTCACTCACCTCAACCTCTTCGATAACGCCTTCCACGGCCCCATCCCTCCTTCCCTGTTCTTTCGATCTTTTCCTTCTCTGCAAACCTTTGTCCTCAATTCCAACTCCCTTTCCGGCCCAATACCAGCGTCACTAGCCAACCTTGAGTCGGTCCAGATGATCGATTTATCAAATAATCAAATCACCGGCCAAATCCCCCAGTTCCCCGCAAACTCCCTACCAAATCTCGTCACACTTGACCTCAGCTATAACCGACTGTCTGGTGCCTTGCCGAACACACTGCCGATGAATCTGGTGGAGCTGACTTTACGAGGGAACCTGATTTCTGGCGGGTTGAGGAGACCAACTTTCGAGGCGATGAAATCCTTGGAGGTGGCGGAGTTGGGAGTGAACAGATTCCAAGGGAAGATCGGAGGGTGGTTGTTTCGGTTGCCAAATTTGCAGCAGTTGGATCTGGTGAATAACAGTTTTTCGGTGTTGGAGGTGTGGAAGTGGGCTAGTGGGGGAGGTGGTGACCGGCTGGTAGCGGTGGATGTGAGTTTTAACCGGATTGGAGGGGTGTTGCCGGTGGAGTTGGCGGGGTACCCTGCATTGGCGGCGGTGTCGGCGAGGTATAATAGGTTGGTGGGAGGGATAGGGGATGGGTATGGAAAGATGAGGAGGTTGTTTCTAGATGGGAATTTTTTGAATGGGGAGGTGCCGGAGGGGTTGTTGAGTAGCAAAGGTGAGATGGCGGGGAGTTTGGGGGATAATTGTTTGATGAGATGCCCAAGGTCGGCGGCGTTGTGTTCCACTGCGGCGCAGAAGCCGGAGTGGCTGTGTAAGGAGGTGTATGGGGTCAAGACAAAGCCATGACGGCCATCTCCTTCACAGTGACCGTACGTACTGATGAAGGAGATGGCCATCCCGGCTTTCTTCTTCACACACAATATTTGCATGTATTTATGTGTATCTCATATTTACTTTCAACTTCTAAATAAAAGTGTCTAAATATGAGTTATTTACTAGTAAACTGTATAAAGTTGGGTTTTGAACATACAGTATACCAGTGCCTAAGAGCTGTTACATTAACCCATAGTGTGGGGGGTTACTGTGATAAACTGATATTGTATATCATCAGTGGTTATTCTACAAATATGTGATTAGTTTGGTGCTTAGTAAACTATATTTTGAAACTTGTATGTAAGCTTTTAAAAAAAAAAATAATAATGTAAGGGGGACATGAATGGGAGAGTTAGCTTTGAGTTCTTGGACTTGGGAGGTCAGTCCAAAGTCGAGATCAGAGGGAGGACAAAGCAATAATTATTGTTTTTTAATGTGAGCGTGACCAACTGACCATTGTAAATTTGTAATAAGTGTACCACTTTTGAACATCCTTTTCATTTTTCTAGTGAAATCTAGTCGGTGATCTTAAAACGCCGACCATATTCCGTTGAGGAGAGCCAGAGTAAAAACCCATCAAAAAATTATCGGAATTGGAGAAACATTGCAGAAGAAAACTGTTTTTTTTTTTTTTTTTTTGATTATACTGGGTCTCCATCCTCCTCTACGGATCAGACTAATCCCAGTCCTCGTGACAAGGCTCCCAACCTTTGGTTGGGTTGTTGCGCCAGCCCATCAAGCATAGCGGTCACTGGCTTACTTTGAAAATTTACATGGTAATTCGAGGGAAATATATTGAATTTTTTTTATTTTAGCAAAGAAATATATTGAGTTATTGAGACAATTTTTTTTTGTGAATAAGAAAGTTCAGTGATGTGCACTAATCTTAAAGTGCGCCCCTTCTTCCATCCTTGGGTCTACAGTTTTACATTCAGATGGTGGCGGTCCTGAGCTCTCTTAATTCTTTATGCACTGAATGATATTAATTGAACAGTGAGAATGTGAGATAAGCTGGATAAGAAGAAACACGTGCTCCTGATTTTGCTGACAGATAAGTGAGCAGTTTTCGATGCAATAGATTGTGCTTTTCTTTGTTTCAAAAGTTACTAGAGTGCTAAGTGACATCAAATAAAAAATTCTGAATTCAATATATCCATTTCCTGGATCATTGATATTGGCGATGGTAATGTAGAAGGAATAATTGAAGGAAATGTGACCAAGATGGTGGATGAATTGCAATAGCCTTAGACATGCTCATTGACCCCGATACAGGTCTACAGGGTCTCATTACTACAATATATATATATATCCAAATTTAGAAGAACAGAGGCACAATCCTGAATTCTTCCTAGCAGCAACAACGCTGGAGTAGACACCGTCAACACTGAAATTCTCAACATGTTATCCGGGACAGAGAGAGTATCCAAGTGCAGACGACAATGAATATCCATCAAATGTTAGCAAACAAGATAGCTATTTGTATACACAGGATGTATTAAACTCTTCAGAGTATGCAGGTCTTCCTAAACATTCAATCAAGCTGAAGGAATATGAACCAACGTAAAGGATTATGTAACCAAGAATTGTTCTATCTCATAAAGATACAAATTATCCTTTTGTTCTTAAATGAATGCAATTCCCGCTTAGACTAGCTTTCGCAATGACAATCAACAAGAGTCAGGGTCAAACTCTCGACAGCGTTGGCATATATACCTGAAGACCATTGTTTTCACTCATGGCCAATTATATGTACATTCTCTTCGGAGCTCTATCAAAATGCTTCACGAATCGCTGCCGGGCATACCAGCAAATTATACATACAATATAGTTTTCAAAGTATGTGTTGGCGGAAGTAAACAAAAAGATTCCAAAACAATCAGCTCTTGCTTAATCTGAAGGTCAGCTACATATACAGCTTTCAGGTAAACAATCAATGCTCTGTAATTCCCTTCCAAAATGGTATATGTCTATAATTCCACATTTCTATACAAACAAACTAATATCTCTTATAACCTATCTGCAGCAGTCATCTCCACCCAACTTTCCGCTGCACATAGCAAAACAAACTACTCCTATTATTAAAGAACAACTAACATTTATAAAATAAACAAAATAAATGTTTTTAAATGAAAAAATTTAATGACAATTTTATAGCACTCATACACTACAATTTCATATACAAAATATCTGCAAAATCTTTGCAGGTACATTTGGCCAACTTCTGAATAATTTTGCTACATATTCCCGCTTATCAGCACATTACTCGGCTCGGTCTACAACAAACTTCAAGCAAATTATGCAGTGTAGTTCCACTTCAACAGCACTTTTGAAGAACTGCATGCCATCTTCTACGTTCCGCCAGGTTTTGCATAAGCTGAAGCATCATGAAAAAACATACATTATCAAACCTTATTGATACAGTGCTGCATTTTCAATCTGATCCTTACATTATCAACACTATTATTCTGTCATAGTCACTAACAAAAATTGACTTTATCTTCCTAAAAAGCAGGTTCAAACGCTTCTTCAGAACAGATGGTTCAGCTTCCGCCTGATGGAAACAGAAGCAATAACACAAATACACACAGATTTTCTTGGGAGAATTCTTATCTAATTCAATAACAAGCTACTGGCTTTATAACCTTTACACAGAAGAAATCAAAGCAGTAACTACCACGTCTCAAGTCCCTAGCTAAGAGCATCTGTAGTCGTTCAAATCAAAAATTTGGATATTTGGCATATAGGAATAGGAAATTTGGATTTCAACTGTAGTAGTTTAAACCCAAAATTAGAGTTTTCATTTAAAAAAGTTGACGGGCGATAGATGATGACTCGTCCCCAAAAAATAAAAAAATTGGCGTTTTAAAAATGTGTGAGACGAAGAATCATTTCCCGTCTGAGGAATTTTTTTTTATACCACGAACAAGAAATCATTTTCCGTCTTAACTCCTAATTTAATCCTAACTAAATCTTAATTTAATCCTAATTACAACTTAAATAAATCATAAATCTTAATTAAATTTAAATTAAAACCTAATATATACCTATAATAACTTATATAGGCATAGTTCTTTAAAAAAAAATCAAATTGGTTTGGACGGGAGATCATCTCCCGTCCGACCACTTTGTTTTTTTTTTTAATAAAACGACGGACGTCCGATCAATTTTTTAAAAAAAAATATAGCGACGAAAGATGATTTTTCGTCGATTCATTTTTAAAAAATAAAATTAAAGGACGAACGATCAGCTATATTTTGCAAAATCCTATATCAGCTTCCAAATATAGAACCCCACTGTTCATCCAAAACCCAAAAAATGGGTATATAGCCAACGACTACAGATGCTCCAAGGAATAGGGCTTTATTTAACAGAACCAAACTTAAAAAATAATAAATAGTAAAAACTAACTAACTGCTAGGTTTTAACAGTCCAACATTCCCTCCTTTAAACTATATGCAAAAGCATTTAGTTTACCTCTGATGCTTCAATTACCCCCAACATGCTACGAAGTCTCAAGAACTTTTCCAGCTTAAGAGGCTTTGTCATTATATCCGCAACTTGTACCTGAGAATTGCAATAGCTCAACTTAACAGTTCCATCTTTTGCCAAGTCTCTTAGAAAATGGAATCTTACGTCAATGTGCTTGCTTCTGCCGTGGAAGACCGGATTCTTGGAGAGTTGTATGGTTGAGCTGTTGTCACATGTATCATAGTACCCTTCTCCTTATGACCAAGTTTCTCTAACACTCTTCTAAGCCACTTCTAAGCCAAACACACTGACAAACACAAGATGTAGTAGCTATGTACTCGGCCTCAGTGGTAGACAATGTCACCACAGGCTATGTTTTCGAAGACCACGATACTGCTCCAGAACCAAGCATGAATACAAAGCCTGAGGTGCTCCTCCGATCATCCAAATCACCGGCAAAGTCACTGTTGGTGTAAGCCACAACACCTGTGCTTCCTCCATTTTTGTAAAGTATTCCTAGCTCAGTTGTACCTCTCAAGTACCTTAGTATCCTCTTTGCTGCAGACCATTGAGATTCAGTTGGAGAGGATATATATCTACTGATAAGACTTACCCCATACATTTGGTCAGGTGGAGTTGTAGTTAGGTACATAGGGCTGCCAACTGCTTGCTTGAACAAAGTTGCATCAACTTTGGTACCAGCTTCATCTTTTGACAACTTTGTGCCCGGAACAATGAGATTCCTTACTGCATTGCTGTTATCCATCCCAAACCTCGTTAACATTTCATGAGCGTATCTTCTCTGACAAACAAAAATTCCATTTGCACTTTGTATCACTTCAACTCCGAGGAAGTACCTCATTCTTCCCAAATCCGACATGTCAAAATCAAGCATCATTGAATTCCTAAATTCTTCACACATGCTCCTATCATTCCCAGTGTATATCAAATCATCAACATAAAGGCTTACTATTAAAAGTTTACCGCCCTTCTTTGATTTTGTAAACAGTGTATGTTCACAAAAGCACCTTTCGAAGCCTTCTCGAGTGAAGTACGCCTCTATCTGGCGACGGGCCGGAGTTGTGGTTGCGAGTGATGGCGATGACAAACGGTGTACAGGTGAAGGAATGAAAGAATGAGTTCAATGTTTGACATATTCATGTTAGATTGGGTTGGCACGTGGAACCTGGTTGGGTAAGGCCAGTCGACCAGTAGAATTAGATTTGTTGTTTTATTTATTTGTTGGTTGGGAAGTATGAGTTGCATGACCCAGCCTGTTGGGTTTCATAAACTTTATAATCATTATTTTTGATTGTATGCTTTATTATTTTTTTTTTAATTGAACGCGGGAGGCCTTAAACCCACCGTTAACGATAAAATAAAATAAAATAAATAAAACAAAACAAAACAATGAAAATCACAGACAAACAAGGGTTCTCAAACTTGTTATGTATTCAGCATGTGCTATAGTCAGCATGTGCTATAGCTAAGCTCAACTGAAAGATGGATCATATGGGGTCCCAAAATATTAGGTACTGTTCTTTTTCTTCTTTTATAAGCGATTCAACTCTTATAAGAGGTGATCCACCTCTTTTCTCATAATTTTTAGCGTTCTTTTTTTACTTCTTATAAGCAATTTTTTCCAAAATCGCTTATAAGTCTAAACGGCTTCTAGTAGCCTCTTTCAAATTCTTAAAAGTCTTCTATTACTTAAAAAGTCTATATTACCCCAAAGTATAAAGAGAGAAATTATATAGTAAGGATAAAAATGTATAAAATAAAAAAATGGCTCTTGTAAGAGGTGAAAAAAGAACAGAAATATCTTATAAGAGGTTCTTATAAGAGCATCCACAGTGGTGTTTCTCATATTGTAAAATATGGCATGAACAGTAATAACAAATGGAGGACGATGCTGCAGTGGTGCTTTGCTAAATCTTTCTTATTTCCGTTAGAGACGGGATATGATATACCGTTTGTTAATAATTTTTTTTTAATTAAGTGAGAGACGGGGAATCATTCCCCGTCTATTTAAAAAAAAAAAAAACAAAAAAAAAAATAAATTGAAAAGCCTCAAACGGGATAAGATATCCCGTTTGGCCACTTAATGCCTACTTTTTGGTCAATCCAGTGGATGAATAAAACAAAGTGTGCCTACTTTTTGGTATGAAATGACCATAATGCCCCCATTGCTATCAGTTCTCGAAAATTAATACGTTGAACGTGGAAGGGTATTTTAGGAAACCAAAAATAACCCAAAAAAATAAGAAAAATAAAAAAAAAATTAAAAACCACCAGACGGGACATCTTCTCCCGTCTGGCCTCAAACGGGGAAAGATATCCCGTCTGACCCTTTTCTAAAAAAAAAAATAATAAAATATTACAGACGGGATATCATTTCCCGTCTGTATACAATAAACTATATTAAAATTTGTGAGACGGGGAATCATTCTCCGTCCTCTATAATTTGAGAATTCTCAAATCGTTTCTCATATTTGAGAAACAGAACTGAGACGTTTGCTAAAAAATGGCAAATATGAGAAATTTAGCAAACCACTGCAGCAGTCGTTTGCTAAAAAAATGGCAAAATGAGAATTTTAGCAAACCACTGTGGATGCTCTAAGAGGCTATTTTTATATAAAAAGAACACTTCAAAAAGAGGATCTACGAAGAGGAAAGAAAAAAATAAAAAAAAGTGTCGTAGTCTCTGTTCACTGTGGAGTCATTCTACGTCTCACGTGTCACGTCTGGCTCTTCTTGGACGAGAATCCAAATTGCATCATTCAAGGGATAAGGCTTCACCATGAATTATAGATTTTTTGGTAGAGTACCGCTGTCTCCAGTTTAAATCATTAATGAATGCTACTCAGTTCATATCATTGATCATAGTATGAGTAATGAAGGGATTAGAAATTTCTAAGAGCATCTGTAGTCTTCTGCTAAATACTTTAAAAATGGAAAAAATAGAAAAAATCTCGCTCTACTCGTCTGCCAAATACCCAAAATTTGGATACCATATGAACAATAGCTTGCCAATATAGAAGACAGTTTGGCATTTGCCAAATTATAGCTGACAAAAGATAATCCTTCGTTCCTTAAATGAGACGAAACATAAGATAATCTTTCGTCTGAAACGTGGGACGGCAAACGATACACTGTTCCTTCAATTCAGCATACGACGAATTAGACAGACGAAGAATAATATTCCATCCCATTAATTAAATTTTTTTTTAAAAAATTTGACGGACCATCCAACACAAATGTGCACTAAAGATAAATAGCCTAGGACGGGACTTCATCCCTCGTCTGAGGCATTTGAGGGTTATTTGGTTTTTTTTTTTTTTTTCCTTTTGTGCCTTACTTCCCTGTTTTGTTTTTTTTTTTTCAATTTTTTTTGTCCTTTGTCCCTCACTTCATTGCATTTATATATACTAGTAATTTATACGTGCGATGCACTTTTTAATAATTTCAAAAAAAAAAAAAACTCTGATGTAGGAAAGATTTGAACCGGAAATCTTATTTATATTAGTTATGTAAGTGCGTTGCACATGTTGGTAGAATGACAAAATGACAAATGACACTAAGGTCTTCTCCCAATATAATATTAGTAATTTACACGTGCGATGCACGTCTTAATAAATATAGTTTTTTAAAATAAAAATTTAGACATAGTCTCGATTTGAAGTTAGAACCTTCCTTATAATAATTATGCATGTGTATTGCACGGGTTGGTAGATTGACAAAACATTTACAAATGACACTACGACCATCTCCCATTATAATATTATATATATAACGACTACAGCGCAAATCTATTTTTTCCATTTCTATTTGTCAAATATCCAAAATCTGACTGAAGACGACTACAAATGCTCTAAACGGGGCTAGCTAGACCTACACTTTGACGTGATTGACTTTTGATACTACTTAATGGAGTAGTAGTCTCTTTGATTAATTTGCTTGGGTTGGTCGTCAGTCACTTATATGCACGCCCGGCTCATCCTCTATCTTCACTAGTCTCAGTTCTAGTATTCACCAGAGGGCATGTACAATCAATTGGGACTCATTATGTGAGTGACCGATCATTTCTGAAAGTCCAATAAGATGATCTATTATTGATGTGTGCAATAAAGATCAACAAGTTTAAGCAAATGGAAGATGCGAACCGTATGTGCACTAGATAACGCACAAATAGTTGTAGTTTGATATCGATATTTTGCTATCATGCACGCGCTCATGCTAACACATGTAGTTAGTTCATGGATGATAAAATAATTAAAAATCTGACTTAGGCCAATTATTATACATGTAGAAATATATAGGGTCGACATTTATATGTACAAATAGGATGCTGAGCAATTATTGGTTTTATGACAAATTAATGAAAAGGATTGATTAGTGGCATAAAAACAAGACCAGTGTTTGCTTGGTTGTCATATTCTGTCCTTTGTTGATAAAACAGTGTAAACTGAAGAGTGACGACTAAGAATGCATGCATCCGTTCAAGTTTTTCTCGGTTATTAGGGATGATATCATGTTCGTTGGATAATCACTAATAAGGAAACAATACAATCAATTGAAAAGTAGTCATAGGAATCAAATCAGTTGCCTACTAGTGCATGCAGCATGGTAGAGAGTCAAATCAATAAAAAGCAACTCACCATTATATTTGATGAGATCCATACTCAACAATAAATTTGAAGATTTCCATAATTGCTCGAGTCCGATGCTGAAAGCTGTGATTTGTCAAAGAAAAGACTGGTTAGGTTACTGAATGAAGATTTTGCTGTCTCTGGAAGCAAGTTCAGAGTTCCAGTTGATTTCCGCTTCATTGTGATATTGATTTTGTGCTTATGACATTGTTCCTTTAGCTTAGAGAAGTTTTACATAATCAAATAGAATATAGAATCTATAGAAAAGTATTCTTTAGAAAGCAGTATCAAGAATGTCTTTCTTGTTCACAAGAAAAGGAAAGTGATATATTTAGTTATTCAAGAATTTTATTTTATATTCCGAAAATTTGATATCATTTATAGGTGACTTGCAGTTAAAGGGAAGAAAAGAAGAAAGGGGGGGGGGGGGGGGGGGGGGGGGGGCCGTGCTGCGGCCTATCATCGACAAGCCCAAATACTCTAGCCTGCCAATTAGGTAGTGTGCAGAGTCGAGTTGCAGACTCTGTTAGGTGCATGAGAATTATACTCCAAAGAGACAATTATCACATACATATATGCGCAACAATTCAGTAAATATCAAGGAATTAAACACAAACAAACAGTTACTAACAGATATAGTGGCCATTTTGTTAACTGTTAAGAAAAACCCTTGCTTTTGCTCCATTTCAATGGACTTCTACACAAATTTTGAATGCATATAACAAAAATAAATATGTCGACTGCAAATATGCATTTAACTAGCAATTGTCTTTGTTTTGGAAGGTTTCAGAAAAGTGCATGATGTAGGCTTCCGCAAGCATGTTGCCAAGTGAGATATGAGCCTGTGTGGAGAGGTGCAAGTTGTCTTCATTGAGTGGCAACCCTTTTGCATCGACACATACTACATTTGGTAGATCAATTGCCAACTGGGCCTTCCTTAACTTGTCTACTAATCGCTCATTCCCTGAAACTATAGCAACCTGTTGGTTCGGAAGTCCACAACTATATCAGTATTAGCTACATATATGAATTTTGTTCACAATAAAGAATCAATTTATCTTCACACATATACAAGGAATAAACTTTAGACATAGTTACTCTGCTGCGGTTTCATCTTCAAATGTTGTTACGTGGATTTTTTTAAAAACAATAATTAGAAGACAAACGCCATCTTGGTTGTGTGGGAACTGTGTAGGTGCATTTAGAACTCTAATTGCAGGAGTTAGTTAAAAAACATGCTCCAAATGTTGCTTTTCCAGTTGCGACCAAATTGGCCACTACTACTATCACTATGTACTATTTCATTTCAAATGCGAATTAGAGGTGATCATAGATGAGAAAAATAAAAGAATTTGGAGATTTCATAAATTTCCTTTACAGCCGGAAAATAATTTGTGGAATCTCATGTAGTAGACTATAAAAAAAAAGTAAATTCATGTTTCCAGTTCCAATTAACGCCCATCTACCAAACAGGGGAACCCATCTACCAAACAGGGGAACCCATCTACCAAACACACCCGAAGAGATTGTTGTTCCTCACTTCCCTTCTCAATTTCCACTTGTCAAACACACCCGAAGAGATTGTTGTTCGAAAGTGGGAGTAAAAAAAATAGAATGGGGCCAAGCACTTGTAGTGCAATTGGGAGGTCATAAGTTGGATTCCGGCCTTGGACGGTACGGCTGCGGCAGAATGTCAAGAAAAAAAAAAGAAAAAAAAAAATCTATATAATAAAACACAAAGAAAGCTATCAAGTGTCTCTCATTCAATCTCCCCAAAAATCAAAGGCCCGGATCTAACATCACAAAACATATTTTTTCCTCAAAAGATTTCCTCCAAAATTTAAATTCAAATCCCCACCCAAAACAACTCCTATATTTATTTAATTATTATTATTTTCTCTCTCTCTCCCTCCTTCTATTCAAAAAAATTAAGAAATTAAATTTTTAAAAATTTTAAAAAAATTAAAAAACTACAAAAAATGAAAATTTTAAAAACTTTAAAAATAATTCAAAATAATTCAAAAAATCATATAATATGTTTTTTGCTCTATGTTTGCTGTTTCAATTAATTTGCTAGACCTCCAAAACTATTTTATATGATCAAATAAGGTGCACCGTTTCGAAGACGTGCCGTAGGCACGTGTCAACGGGCAAACCTAGTAATAATATATATATATATATATATATATATATATATATATATATATATATATATATATATATATATATATATAGTAGAAAGGGGAACGAGAGCCAATTTGCAGTGAGATACCATAATTGGGGCTTTCTACCACTAGTTCGCAGGGGAAATCCCAAAAAGATGGGTTCCTAGCCCAGTCACAGACACACATTTACATAACAAGGATACTCCTAAAGCAATTCCAAGCATTATGCTCTTATTTGGCCGGGAAGTGAAATTGTTGATCTTATACGGTGGCCCTTCCATGCAGAGTTGAGATGGTTGGAGATTTGGAGGGGACCCTAGGGACAAAGGATGGTCCATTCCCTTATACAAATGGTCGGATTTGATGTATTTCAGTACTTGGTTCAAATGTAGTGGACAATTATAGTTAAACACCAGATTTCAGGTGATATCAAAGACAAAAAGTAGTCCCGGAAATTACTAGTAGACATCAAACATGAAGAATTGAAGGTGTCTAATTGGTTCAGAGAAACCCAAAATAAGGAAAGGGAAAATTTTCAAGTAATCAGTTTCTACAACACCCAAATTTATCATACTTAAAAGTGTTTACTCTGATAAAATTAGATGAGGTTTGACGAGAAAATGGGCAGAAAACAATCAATCCCCAATTTTCTTATGCCTTTCCCTTGTCGACTACATTTTAACGAATCACTAAAATGCATCAGATGAAACAAACCTAGTAACTCCTTGTAAAACTCCAGCTCCTGTCAATAGCCTTTTTTATAGGTAACTTTTGTCGATATTATTAACATTTTCATAGGCAAACATAATACACCTAATTTTGTTTAAGCTACTAATGTTTCACGAATATCATCCTCACCTTATACACATATTATAGGTTTAGGAGCGTCGTGAGCTCGCATATTCTAGACATGCATTACAATTTGGTATGAGATGCTTTAAGCTATATGATGTTGGTAAATAACCCAGCGTGATCAGAGCCGTCTGATCCCCTCAAAATCCACTAATCTCTAATTGTCAGACCAGAAAATCCAACAGGCCTTCTGCAGGTCCAGCCCCACAGAGAAACGGATCAACCCAGACAATTAGGGTTAGAATACCCATTCTCTCTGCCTATAAATACCAGGTTCCCTCCACCCTTCAGAGGTAATCAACTTTTCTGCACCTGAACCCTAGCATTCATTTCCTTCCAGTGACTGACTAGATCGTCGGAGGGCCTGTCTTCGGGATCATTGTCGGTGTCTCTAGGCGCTTTGCAAGTACACAGGGCGGCCAGCTACCAGCAGCTCCCCCTCCACAGCTCCACACAGCTTCCACCTCTCAGATCCAGATTGAGGTTGGGATCTGTTTCAGTTCTGTCGCTTCCACCACAAATTACAAGAACTCAAATTTGTTGCTCCCACTCCAAAATCAACAGCATCAGATTGACGCTGTTTGTGGGAAATGCGGAGACTGACTCGATCCTAGACTTGGATCTCACCTGAAGTCGAACCCTCCCATGGCTCCTAAAGCCCGAAGGGCCCTCACAGCTAGATGTCGTCTCGACCCCCATCCTTTTCACAGTCGTGTGAGCACATAGGGGTCTCAAAGACAGCAAGTTGAGGGCCCATCGGGACCCGATCCGAGCGCTTCATGCCCGGTCGCCGATGACCTGCGGCATATCATCAACCACCGGTAGCCCGCGAATGACCTTCGACACCAGCTTAGCCGATCGAGGAGCGGGGTAGCCCCTTGCAACCCAGCTCCGACCCACAGCATTCCCTTCTCGGGACTGAGAGCGTAACCGCAACCACTCCCCAAGATCGACCACCACCATGCAGTCAAGGCGAACAGGCCCTAGTCATGAGAACCGATTTCCAATATTTTAGAAACGAGGTCCTCCAAGCCCTTCGTGGCGGTCCCAAAACCGCGCGGCAAATTGACAGCCCCGGCAGGACGAGGTCCAGGGTCTCGAGTCTCATGGCTTGACCCAGCCACCGAGACAGAACGAGGCCGTTCTCCATTGCCTCCAAGAAATGGAAAATCGCATCACCCGTATTAACAAGGGCGGGCTACAATCCAGCCGGGGGCATCAGCCAAACCGACCCCGTTCTTCTCTCAAATCCTCGATGCTGAGATTCCAAGGAATTTCAGACTGCTTCCATTCGAGACCTACAATGGAGAGAGTGATCCTGCTAATCACATGGAATGGTTCAAAACCCTCATGATGATTCCCAGCCACCCTACGTGGTCCCGCACTGGAATGGTTCTCAAAGCTCGCCCCCGACTCAGATTCTCATTTGACCAATTTGAGGCGAACTTCCTAGCTCACTTCGTGACCAGTCGGAAGGTCGAGAAGACGAGCGCGTCCCTTCTGGACCTCAAGCAGAAGAAGGGAAAGTCCCTCCGGGAATTCGTGCGGAGGTTCACAACCGAGGATAGGACGGTCTCGTCTCTTGACGCTAGTGTTGCGTCCGCGGCCTTTCGGCACAATGTTCACCATGGCCAGTTAAAGGCCTCATTGGCCAAGAAACTGCCCATTGATTTTTCCGACCTTCTCAATAGGGTCGAGAAGTATATCCGAGCAGAGGAGGCCCTGCACCCCGAAGGTCTGAAAGAAACTCCAGTCAAGGAGAAGAGAAGAACTGAAGACTCCGAGTCAATGAAGAAGGCTCAGAAAGACGTGTTTGCTCAGAAACAATCGCCTCCGGTCCCTCGCTTTGAAAGATACACACCGTTGACTCAGAACGTGTTGGCTATCCTCTTGGAGATCGAAGATAAAGGGATCGTCCGCCTTCCTCCTCGACCTAACAGCAACAAGAAGAGAGACCGGAGGTTCTACTGTCGATTCCATTGGGACAACGAGCACGAAACCGATGATTGCCGTGCCCTTAAAGACGAAATTGAAGCCCTTATCCAGAGGGAATACCTAAGGGAGTACACTCGAACTAACCCAAGGGACCAGAGGGATCCACAGCCCTAACCTCCTCAAACGGTTAGCCGACGACTCAAGCCCGAGATCGAAGAGGCTGGGGGACCGGCTATCCTTCACTGTGTCCTTGGCAGACCTATGGGGGGAGAATCGAACACCTCCCGTAAAGCCTTCGTGAGGGAGGTAAACTCAGTCCATAATTACCTGCTCACGGGGATCAGAGACTGGCGGTCTCATTCTCCAACAAAAATCTTGAAGGTGTCCGACTACCTCATTGCGACGTCCTGGTGGTCAGCCTCGACATAGTGAACCACGAGGTCCACCGTATCCTTGTTGACAACGGGAGTTCGGTCAATATCCTATTTCTAGCCGCATTCGAAAGCCTCAAGCTCTCTCTCGAGAGGTTAAAGCCTGTGGGGTACATGCTTCATGGGTTCTCCGGCGTCCCTGTCCAAATTGAGGGAATCATCACCCGGGATGTGACCGTCGGTACAGCCCCAACCCTTCGGACTGAAGCAATGGACTTTATGGTGGTCAATATCAAGGCCGCTTATAATGTCATCCTCAGCAGACCCGACCCCTGCACTATCCAAGCGATGCCCTCTGCCTATCACTTGAAGCTGAAGTTCCCCACCGACCACGGGGTCAGTGTGATTCGAGGTAACCAAGAATCGGCACGTTCGTGCTACATGACCGCGGTGGGGGGCGGAGTTTTTCCCCTTGACGCGGTAGAACTCCCATCAGATAGAGGTCAGTTTGGCTCGGAGCCCATAGACGAACTGGAGGTCTCCTTCTCCGAGGAAGACAAATCCAAATGGTTCCGGGTAAGCCAATCTCTAACTCCAAACCTGAAGATGTCAATCATTGGATGTATTTGTCAGAATGCCAACCTTTTTGCCTGGACGCCGTCCGATATGCCCGGGATTTCTGAAGACGTCGTTATGCACAAGCTAAGCATCAACCCAAACTCAAGGCCAGTCCAGCAGAAGCGACGTAAGTTCGCTCTTGACAGGCAACATGCGATAAAGAAAGAAGTAGACAAGATCCTCTCGGCACGGTTCATACTGGAGGTCAGCTATCCAGAGTGGCTGGCGAATGTCGTAATGGTAAAAAATCAAGCGGAAAATGGAGGATCTGCATAGATTTCATAGACCTCAACAAGCCTGCCTAAAAGATCTATTCCCCCTCCCGAGCATCGACGCCCTCATCGAAGCAACCTCGGGTCACGAGCTGCTAAGCTTCATGGATGCCTTTTCAGGCTACAACCAGAGTAGAATGTTCCCTCCGGGCATCGCTAAGACCGCCTTCGTGACCGACCAAAGCTTCTATTGCTGTCGGGTCATGCCCTTCGGACTGAAGAACGCCGGTGCCACATATCAAAGGCTCGTCAATCGGGTCTTCAAAGAGCAGATAGGCCGGAATATGGAGGTATATGTAGACGATATGCTCGTCAATAGTTACAGAGGGCAAGATCATGTCAGCGATCTCGAAGAGGCCTTCGGGGTCCTATGATCCCACAACATGAGACTCAACCCCTCCAAATGCGCCTTCGACGTCTCCTCGGTAAAGTTTCTAGGGTTCTGATAAGCCA